>CAEGAF010051616.1:0-36874 GCA_903067075.1 Micropoecilia bifurca
ACACACACACACACACACACACACACACACACACACACACACACACACACACACACACACACACACACACACACCTAATCCCTCTTTTACTCCGATGTGCTGAGCATTGAGAATCTACGCCTGTTGTTCATCCTGTCGGTATTTTTTTTTTTGTTAGTCTCAGCATCACATGCAGCAGCCATGACGTTTCACAATTCACTAGCTGCACAGACAGCGTAGTAATGAGCAGTATATTTATTTTCTAAACAAGTAGAAGAAACAAATGTTGCAAATACTGAGCTAATGCTTTGATTTTGACCAGTCATCTGTTTATAACTGTGCTTTGCAGATTATGATATCAGGAGTGTGAGGAGGGTTTCTTCCACAGCAGGGAGTTTCTATAAATTCACAGGAAACTCCCCTTTGGTTCTGTTTTTCTCTTTCGAATGAGAACATCTATATAAAACACTGCAGCACAACAGTAAGGCCTATTTGCTCTGCGGTTTAGACAAACTACAACTCCATGTTGGCTTAAAAATTGAAGACAGACATGGGGGTGAGGATTCCAGAAAAACTAACAACTGACAGATGTGCACATTTAACTTTCATCCATTTTATCTTACCTTGCTTATGGTAAATCAGTAAAGACAAGATAGGTTTAAAATGCAAAAGAAAAAAAATATTAATTAAACTTTATACCACATGTGAACATTTCACCGTTGGTACTGCTTAGGAATTGGTTTTGAAAGCAGCAAAAAAGATTCCCACGCATTTGCAGAAGTGGACCTAACTGCCACGCTGAGATCACTGAGGGTGAAAACGGCTCGGTTTTCTTCTGCTTGCATGGAAGAGTCCCAATGACAGATAAAAAGTGTGAAAACCTTCCAGTCTGCATGACTGCTTCTGTATGGAACCATGTTGGCTTATGAGCTGTTTTGCAATTTCCTTTCTTTATTAAAAGCGAATGCATTCCTTTGTCTCTGCATTGGTTTATGTTTGGAAATCTGTCACGTTGGCATAAAGAGGCCTTGAAGATTTTTAGCGGTCGGCTTTGCTGAGAGGAAGATGAGAATAACATTCCTCTTAGCTCAACAGCAAGCCACAAATATTCTCTTGTAAGAGCTGTGCTGTGCTTTGAACTTCTAAGCACCAAGAATCTATTGGACTCTGTCTATTTTAAGTATAAATGAGAGTTTTTAATTTTTATATTTTCATTTGTTTATATGTCGATTTGGCGCTGGTGCAAGGCATTAATTCTGGACTTTTAGCATTTTATTTGTTATTGTTCAGAGTGCTGATTACATCACCAGCACTGGTGGACAAGTTTGGAATCATTTCTTTAATCCATATAAAGTGAAAATTAAATATACATCTTCAAGCACACTGCTTGTCCAAAAGCTAAATTGGCTTCTGGATCTGACAAAGCAAATAGACAGAGGTAATGACATTGTGGTGGTTCCTGGATTTGGTTGACTCTTGGACAGAACTTTCTCTTCCAACAGGACAATAATCCCAGACATACTGTCACAGGTTGGCTCCATGCCAGAGGGAAAACAAGATAGATCCGATTTTATTGTAAGTAAGAATAAATAAATCATGTTGATTTAAATGTGTATCATCAGACTATCCTTTTTGTCAGCAGTACATTTTTGTGACAATCAAAGGCAATCGTGATTAAAAAGCTGGAGCTGTTTCCTCTGGGGGAGAGAAACAGACCATAATTTGAACAATTTAATCACTTCTGAGAAAGACTAAGACAGGTGTTCCAACATGCCCAAATGTGCAGCTTTCCTTAAACCCAGCAGAGCTCCAGAGGGACTTGTGTTAACTGGGACTGATTGAAAAAAAAGGTCAGTGTTAACATTTTGGAACGGGCCCAACTGCTACCCTGTTATAAATGCACAAACTGTGTCTAAAACTCATGTTCCTGCCAGGAATAAAAAAACAATTCAAATAAACTCTGTGATCTCTTACACCCTGCAGAGAACAGACATGTTTTTGAAAGCAGGAGTACCCAGAAAGCAAAATACCATGAATGGACATAATAATGTTTGACCTCAAACATAAATACAACATATCGTTTGGAGAGGACGTCACTAATTTTTGTTGCCAGCAGGTGGCAGTGTTTGACTAGACCAAAGAAAACAGGTGCCGTTGAAAGCTTGAAATGTTAACATGCACATTTTCAAAAATGTTTTAAGAACTTTTTTATTTTACCGTCTCAAACCAAAATTGTTTTAAGATTCAGCCATGAATGAATAGACATTACACATCCTACTGCTGTATGTTTTAATAGTGGAAGTCAAGCTCTTAGGCAAATCTGGCAAACTTTCTTTTCAATCTGTATTTCACCAGAAAGAGACCTTGACCAAGGTTGTCGTCTTATAAATCTGAACTTTGTAGGTCAAGACATTTTGAGCTACCTTTCAATTGACTAAACATAAAGTAATTAAAAAAAAAGACAACAGCCCACATTATAAAGAATTTATTGCAAGCAAACATTACTATAAATAATATGTACAAACTATAAAACAACATTCGCTTACATGTTATGTGTGGATTGCCGGTAAACAGTCTTTCAGTCTTGAGCTGACCAAGAATTTGGGCCACATCGAGAAAACGTGCAGGATGTCTACATATTTGATCAAATATCCAGGAAATCAACTATTTAAAATGAATGGCATTCAAAAAACTCTGGATCGCTTCCTAGAGGTTTTCCTACGGCATAACTTTGAAAAGTTAAAGAAAATAACATTTAAAAGGAGGTTCTATGCAAAACAACTTTTACATATTTGTAGCTGTTCCAAATATGTAGAACTGTCCATAAATATCTGGGTGTGATTCAAGAGAACTTCAGCCAGATAAACAGGTGAATATATTTAATATTGGCAACTTTACAATGCACCATATCGCAACAGTGGAGATACAGGCTGCATCGTCTTTGTACTTTATGTGGATATGTAATAAAACATCTGCCTCACCCATCAATAGTGCATTTTTAAACGAGGAGAATGGATTACCGTATGATGTGTGGCAATAATTGGTATTTAAGAAAATACAAACATTTAAAAAAAATAAAATAAAATCTTTCATTCAAGTCTTAACTCTAAAGAAAAGTCCACAGCACACTATTCCCCTCTTGGCATTTGGTTGAAAAGAAAAGCAGCTCCTGGAGGAAATTCCAAACAGCAAAACAAAAATAAGAGAAGAAGTAGTCAACATTTTGAACAGCTATCCCACTGATTGTCCCACTTTCTAATGAATGCAGACTGAAGGAAATTTCAGAAGTGCAACTATAAACAGCTCTTTGTTAAAAAGAGGGTTTGTTCGCAGGAAAATAAAAGATGTGAGCGTATCCTGATGTTAGTTATCCTTTGCTTTTCAGCATTCTTGTAACGCAATTTGGAAGAGTACAGTATTATCCTTGTTAAATGTCACTGACCACCCCGGTCGTGTCATTGCTGCCGTTTCATCTCGGACTCTAAACAAAAACTCTCATACGCTTCTTCGATCTCAGGATCCATCTCGTCCTCAATGTCGAACCTGTGAAAAATAATAAATCAATTAACACACACTCACTCCAAAATATGTCCTTTTAACTGTTTTGTTACAAAAAGTCAGTAGTACTTGAGCAAACAAAGAAAAACAGGGTCACAGACACGGTTTTGGGAGGGAGGATGGCAGCAACTAAAGCCCTTTGACACTCAGCTGCTGACTAAACTGGATCTGAGACCGAATAGACGCTGCTGCATTGTGGGTCACATGGAAACATTTGCCAAGGTCAGGGGCCCACGGGTTTACAGTCGGTCACATGACTTCATGTGTCTGGTGATGTTACCTCACAGTCACATGACCACAGATGAATAAGCAGGAAGAGTTTGAATTGTGCAGCTACCTGTGCTGAAAAGATTGCAATTTGCCAAGAAACATGCCGAAGAGGAAAGAAGCAACAACGTGTGAACTGATGAAGGGAACGCTGTGTTCTTTCGTTCCAGGTCGATGCAAACTGTTGATCAGACGACTCCCAAGAACCGGTGGACTAAAGAAACCTGCACCAGAGCAGCATCTTGGTCTGACACAAGCTGCTTGATTTCTACAAAAGTCTGGCTTCTTACTAAAGAAAATTTGCTAAAGGATATTTATCCAAACAAAAGTAAGTTTGTACGCATCTATCCAAGACTGTATATCTGATTTTGGCCCTCTGCTGACCTGAGGGTGGAGTTATTTATTGCAAGTCTACTTTAAATGCAGAAAGAATCAAATAAATGATCAGAATCCCAAAATGAGCATAGCATTCACCCTCACAAGCCTCTGCAAACTTCTGTCTGAACAAACCAACTAGCTGAAAGGATTGAACTATTGTAGCATTTATATCAATAAAGGTTACTCACTCTTCATTGCCGTTTTCGCCATAAGCATCATGGAAGTAGTCTTGCCTCTCCAGGAGCTCTTGATATTTTTCAGCGTATTCTGTGAAAACCGACAGAGAGACTGAGACAGAAGTGTGACTGCGGCGCTAAAGCGAAGTGAGCAGAAAAGAAGCGCCAAGCTGAGTCAGAGTTATTGTTTATTAGTAATAATAAATACATTATTATTGTCCAAATGAGAACTTACAAGTCTAATCATTTGGGTTTGGTAGCAATCAGTGTTGGTCAAAATCAACAGCAAGGTTGTCATACAAATTTTATAGCAAAACCCTTTAATGCGTAATTTTGCATAGTTCTCATCCATTTTCAGCATATATTAAAAGCAAGAAGAAATATGTACGAGTAAATGTCTGATTTAATTGTATTATTGAATTGTTTATTATATTCCTCCCATGTAATGTATTTATTTTAGCTATTTGTAAAACACTTTGAAGATCAGGAGTTATTGGTCATAGTTAAACTTGACCTTAAACTTCTAAGCTTACACCATTTATGAGGCTTACCATGTATATTAGCAAACCATAAAACATTTGATTACTTTTGGTGTTGCGGTTATAATAGGTTTTGCATATGTTGAGAACGGCTCCATACACTCACCAGGATCTGCTGCTGTAAAGGGTGTACCGTCCTCAGTGTAGAAGGTCGGTTCATTCTGAAGAGCAAAACACAAAACACTTCACCAAAAAGAGCAACCGAGGAAGAGGAATATAAAGATGTAGAACTTTAGCTAAATCAGCCAGTCTGACATTGAAAAGCCTGATGATTTTCTGGTCAGTAAACGTCTCGTACCTAACCTATCGGGTTGCTGACAAAAAAAAAAAAAACACGCTTTGCTGTGGTCTCTATTACTAAACAAAGACTCAAAAATAGATATTTTTGGTGTCACTGTTTAATAAAAAAGTCAGTTGAAACAAAAATGTGTGAGGCTGTTTAAAAGCAACCTGTATTGTTTTCTTTTTCTTTTACAGAAGCCATGTTGGATGTTCGTTTAAGCTGCCAAAATGGAAAACTGAGCCTTCAGCAGGTAACAGGAAGGCTGAACGCAGCAAAGCAAAGTTATCCGTTAAGTTCTTCATCTATGTCATGGAATGTGATGGATTTTGAAGATTCTGGCAACCTTTTGGTAAACTCAGTAAAATATGCACAAAACCTTGTTTTATAGCAATCTCTCTCTCTCTCTCTCTCTCTCTCTCTCTCTCTCTCTCTCAGTGTGTTGTTGCTTCTTGTCTTTGTATAAATATTTAATTACCACTCACAATAGGAAGACCAGAAAAGAAAAGCTATTTATTCTGATAATCAGAATCAGCAGCTTAGCGGGTTTTACAAAAACTGGAGCTATTCCACAAATCAAGCAAACAATAAAAGCCGATATTGACGTTAAATCTCAACACTGACCATGAAGTAGTTGGGGTCGTTGTCTGGTGTGGCGTTACTGGCAGCGGCAGCAGCAGAGACTCTGCCCCAGTCGCTGGATCGCAGCTCCACTAATTTCAGGAGCATCTGTCTCACGTCCCTGAGGAAAACCAGGTAAACGGTTTTACTGAAGACGCTCAGATAACCGTCCAGCTGCCAGCTGATGCCCAGCTTGTTACAGACATGTGTTCTTTAAAAACAAATACGGAGCTGAGATTAAAAAAAGCAAATAATAACACATCAAACAAATTTCTCTTTCAAAGATTTTGGATTAGGTGGTAGGTAATATACACACCTGCTGCATGTAGCGTCCAGGAGAATAGTCTCGATTCTTTGGACCAGTTCTTCCATGTGTGGTTTCCCGCTCTTTTTCCAGGCGTCATCCAGGATTGAACCCGTCAACTGAAAAGCCAAAAACATGCTGAGGTCCCTTTGAAGCGCCACACGACACGCTAAATACACTTTTACTAAACAAAAAAATCTCAA
Source organism: Micropoecilia bifurca (assembly GCA_903067075.1). Classification (NCBI taxonomy): domain Eukaryota; kingdom Metazoa; phylum Chordata; class Actinopteri; order Cyprinodontiformes; family Poeciliidae; genus Micropoecilia; species Micropoecilia bifurca. The sequence goes on from CAEGAF010051616.1 coordinate 6,306, forward strand.
AAAACACGTCGAAGATCATTCTGAAACCTTTAGCAGCTTGACGGCACAGATGAGATTTGCGTCGACAGGATGTGAAAGCAGAGCTTCCAGCAGGTCTTTAAGAGCCAAAAGGAGAATATCTGCTCTGTTTGGGGCTTCTTTTCCACTTTTTATCTAAAAACGAAACATCATTAAAAAGGCACATTTATAATGACAATGACATTTAAAATAGAAATGTAAATACAGCGACACAAAAGAAGCTACCTCCAAATTTAGATACAACTCCCCCAGAAATAACACAAAGGAGTGAAATTTCTTCTGAACCTCTGGACTTCCTCGTATGGCTACGTTTCTTTGTTCGTACTCTGTCTGACATCTACAGCAGAAAAACAAAAAAAATATCTCTGTTAGTGATATGAACGATTACATATTATACAACATTTATTTTTTGCTGTGTGTTACTAAAATGATTTCTAATCAAAGCCTCTCCACCGTCTTTTTGTAACATTAGACATATAAAAAAACAACATAACCTGCTTTCATTTCAAGATGATATCTAGGTTCAGTTTGGGCAATGTTCAAATTTATTAAAAGCAAAACTTTACCGTTGCAAAAGCAATCGACGAAAGTTCCCACTCTGTGGGCTGAAGGCGAGGTGATGGGACAGGTAGTTACAAAGCCTGGCGCCGGTGTAGGAGAAGTTTGGAATCTCAGTAGACTGAGATACACAGACAAAAACTGGGTAAGCTACACCAAATACATGCATATCAATATCTTAACAGAGAAGCAGAATCTGTAAAAATGTGACTTGATTATGGAAAAAAACAGAAGAAAACTGAATGTTGTCAAACCTGCGTAAAGATCAGCTCCACCAGTTCCTTCAGCAGCTCTTCTGTAGTGACCCAGCAGTTAAGCAAGCTGGTGATCTCTTCGACGTCGTGCTCGAAGGAGCCAGGAGAGGAGCTCAGGTGAGCAAGGAAATCTGTGACTGTATCGGCCAATGAGGAGTCGCTGTAGTAGCTTTCACTGTAGCTGTCATTGTCGTCATAATACCCCAGCTCCTAAACAAAAAAAAGAAAAATTAAGAATTATAAAAAATGGCAACACCAGGAGTAATAAGCGGTAACATTTTCAAACAATATATTTACTTCAAATTCATAAAGTACAAATTTACAAAAATTGAAACTTGTTCAAAAAAATTTAATAAAAAAAATATTAAAACCGTTAATATAAGACAGAAAAAAAAAAACAAAACAAAACACATAACAAAAATCTGGTGTAAAAGTTTCTCTTACTTCATATAAGCCAATCCCAAAGGGAACGAACTCTGGAGCACTAGCTGAAAGCGTCGATGTCCTGACCACAGAGTCCACATCGTTACTCCCTCTGGAGACAGAGGCAAAGCCGGGGCTCACGCTCGGTAGAGAGCTGCCAAGTGTCCGGGAATCTGAAAGCAGAAACAAATATATAACGGCAAAATATCAAATGGAAGCTGCTTGCTCGACAAAAATAGCAAGGGTTCTTAACTGTGGTACCGTAACAACATGAGCTGGTTGCGAGGCCAGGAGGAGTAATTGCACTGTCTGCACCTCTGTGTGTTGCAGGGGAAGGAAGGCGGTTCTGTCAGAGCAGGTTTACCTCCATCTGCCAGTATTCATGAAATACTATACAAAGGTACAGGATTTGTCGACTAAAATACCAAAAAGTTCAGTTAGGACTCGTGTTAAACTTTTTTTTGAGACACACATTTAGTTGCTAGATTGGCAACTACATGTGATTACATCTGGTACTGTGATTGGGTCAGACTCTTATTTTTGGTCGCAATTTATAAATACACATGAGGGTGTGCTGTGGTGGCGCAGGGGTTAAGCACAACCCACATATGGAGGCCTTAGTCCTCGTCGTGGCCGTCGCAGGTTCGATTCCCGACCTGGCGACCTTTACTGCATGTCTTTCCCTTCCCTCATTTCCCACTTTCCTGTCAATTAACTGTCTAATAAAGGCCACTAGAGTCAACAAAACCTTTAAAATAACTAAATAAATAAATACACTTGAGATATGAACAGAGGAATCTTACAACCACATCCAACTTATTTAAGTCCTAATTGGTCTGAATATTTAGTATGATTAAATAGTCTGCTTTAGTGACCTTTCTGTATTATTTCCTTGAAAAAATCTGCAAAGAGACAAACAAAGAATATATATAATATATATATATATATATATATATATATATATATAAACACTGCACACTTCTTTAACAGAAAATAAATTTTAAAAATCTGTCAGAGATAATGTCTCCCGCAACTATTCCTTAAGAAAAATTGCATTTTTGGTTCCAAGTATGATCTTTCATAAACAAAACAAATAATAATATAATAGATGTGTCTCTTGGGAAGCCACATACCGATAGCACTGCTACTTTTTAATCTTTCTTTTTAAGTAAAGCAAACTATCCCACCTTTTAAGGAGAATCGTGTGCTCAATGTTGTCAACATGACATTAGGTTAGCTTCCTATTAGCAGCTCTTCAGGTAACTTTCGGCTTTGTAAGCAGCCTCACTGTTGACACTTAAAACGGTGCGACAGCTGAGCAACAGCTTTTATTAGCTGGGCATTAGCAACCATAAAATAACAGAACATGTCGCAACTCCAACCTAAAAGGGACAACAACAACGTCGGATTTAGGTCAAAAATAACCAAATGGCCTCAAATGTTTAACAGAGTATTTTTGCGAACAGATCTATCCTTCATGGAGTATTTCGAAATATCATTTTGCCTGAAACGAATCTGAAAGTAGCTACTTTAGCCATGTTAGCTCCCACCTCCTCCGGGTAATCCAGCGGTCGCGCTGATGCTGCTCTCCGGGAAAGGAGGGACGGACCGCGGCTGCCTCAGCGGCTCTCTCTGGTTGAGCACCGAGGGTTTGGCATCACCGTCTCTGGAGTTAACTGCCAGCGCGGGATCCGCAGGAGCTCCACGGCTTCTCCCGGCTCCAGGGGCTCGATCAAAATTCTCGTTCATGACTGCTTGTTGTTGTCGAGCCTCCAAACAGCATATGAGAGGTTAAAATAGACTGTTTCCTACGGCTTTATCGACCAGTGTTTATGTGTTATCACTGTAACACCTGTTCTATCTGTCTTTCATAGTGGCCTTTTTCTGGTCGGCTGTAAGCTAACAGCATAACTTTTCGTACTACTTCCTTTCACAACAAACTTGCTGCTCATGACATGTTTAGCGGTCAAAAGGAAAGTGTCTCACTCTAGTGGCGTGGAGTGGAAGTTCAGTATCGCAATTAGTTTTAAGAAATAATGAAATCGCTTTCATACCAACAATTTCTTTTCGTCGAGAGGCTTCAAAAGGGAAAAAATCTGTAAGTTTCTGTTTTAATTTTTTTGCTGCAAATTAGACCTATTTAGACTGCAGTTATCAAGATTGTTGTCCTACTAAAAAAATATTTAGAAAGGAATGAAGAGAATGTGGCCATTCAGAAAAAAATCTGACTTTTTTTCCTCAAAAATCTGAGATTAAATTTAAACATTTTGAAATTAAATCATTTCAAAATGTTTTCAAATTTTCACTATGATAACATTGATTCTATAAGTTCTACTAAGACATCCAAAATATTATTTGCCCTACTGATAATGTGGTGGATATACAAAGCAAATACGTAACATTTACAGAGAAAGTGACTTAGCTTTTCCTAATGTTATATTTAATAACATTAAATATATCTTTAATATTTCTTGTTACTAGGGTAGCTGGTAGTTAGAATGTTCATCTTGACTGAAAGAAGTAATTTTACCTCATCTACTTTAAATGTCCTGTTTTCCTATTTTATGATATGTTGGACGACCTACAGAAACTTTTATCCATTAAAAAGATACAATACACATTTATCTCCCCTGCTTTCATTTGACTAATCTCTGAAGTAAAAACGTTTTCAGAAAGAATAATGACATCATTCCACTTTAAATAAGTAGTTATTTTTTATCTATAGATCCAGCTGATTGTTTTTAATTAATACAAATTCGATTTAACAAGACATAAAAGAAAAATGTGATGCAATAGACGACTCATGTTTTTAATCAATCCAAAAAAATGGATTCATTTGAAAATGTAATTTATAAGTATTTGCAGTCTTCTTTTGAATTTTCAAAAATGAAAGAAAGCTTCCTTTTATGTTTTCAGTTGATATTTTCTACTTTTTTCATTGTCTTAGTAAGAAAATAACCAATTTTAAAATGTTCATGCACAGTTCTTTAAAATAAGGCAAAAACAAACAAAACAAAATTCCTCAACAAATATTAAAGGCATGACCAATCTGTTCTCGTTTTCCATGGAGTTAGTTGTTGGCTTGCAACTTCAGCAGTTTCCAAAATAGACCTTCATGATGATAAAATTCATCTCAGCTTTTTAAACTGCCAAAAGTTTGAGATCAGTTACACATTTTTTCCACCACAGAATAAGTAGATTATGGAATTAAGCACCTCTCATCAGAGCTCTCTCAGTAGCAGCCTTCTCCAAACATGTGTTGCACCAGACATCCCAACGTAAGCATTCATTAGTTGTTTTTGGCCTCCAGGCATTTTCCACTTGTTTCCCAAACCTGGATCGCATTATGCCACAGAGAATTCCTGAGCCACAAATTCAGAGACCCACTCTGATAAAAGATTATTCCAGTATTGTTGCTGTTTTCTCCCCATTCCAGATTCTTGGAGAGAGTTCAAACATTCACAGGTCTTGAGAATGTGAAGATGACGAATGACTGAGATTTGTGAGTGGATGAGGTTCTCCCTGTTACTCACTTCGTCATTAACTGCTTTTATTGTATTGGTTCCTGAGCAACATGAAGCTGCGTAAAATTTTATGAAAAGCATAAAACAGGGAATATGAAGGTCGCAAAACAATAATTGCAAAATCTGAACAGATTAGAGACTGGCTCTGGAAAAAATGAGCTAATTTAGGATTCCATTACATAATATCACGTTTTAAACCTTTCAATAAAATTCTGATTTGGAAATAAACAAAGAGCAGCTGCTGAAGTTTCAACAATAAAATTGTCCCCATACAGATTTCTTCTATGTATTTTGGGGGACCGAGGGAGGATTCAGATCACAAAGCAACATTTTACTCTAAATATAGGATAACCTGAGGAAATTTGACATGCAATTTTTAAAGAGATTATATAATTTATTAAGGGAAAAAACGTTAAGCAGATCAAATTTGCCCAGTGTGAAAAAAACAACAGCTGTGGTTCTTGTCAAATCATGAAGCAATGAGCCTCATTGCTCCAGTCCACACCCAGGTCTGATCATAGTCAGACTGGTAGAAACAATAAATTACATAAACAGAAGTGCTGTGACAACCTGAAGTAAGCATAGAAAACCAAAAAGGCAACAAACAGTATCACACTATCTGCAAATAGAGAAAAGATTAAAAAGAGGTCAAACTCCCGAAATTACTCCAACGGAGAACTGCTGACTCACCTGGAGGTCAGACAAAAAAATGAGAAGATTGTCTTTGTCTCTGCAGACACTTACCTGAGTTATGGTCAATGTACATAATTCAATATTGAGAAAGAATAAGAAGGATAGACTGAAATTTTATCGATTGGAGATTTATCAGGTAAAATCAAATTCTGAAAAAAAGCTGGTCATTTTCAAAAAAAAAATCTTGATGATCTCTGAGACATTTGAGAGGAAATAAATAATGTGTATTTTGCCAGGTGTGTGTTTTGTCTGGTGTGTGTGTCACTTTACATTTGATATGAAACTGACAACAACAAAAAAACATCAGACAAAACATCAGAGTGGTCAGCAGCATAATGACTCATAACTGGCAGACCCGTGGATTCTGCTCTTCTCCAGAAAATCCCAAAGCAGAACATTTATGTGTCATTTCACGATGTTGATTTCAAGAACACTTTGGTTCTGCATCAGGGCAATGATCCAAAAATCACAAACAAATCCTCCTCTAAACAGCAACTTGCACATATAGCAGGAAATTATCAGTGCAGGAGGATCACATGACTGTTCATCACCTGTAGTTTCATTTCATACGTGTTTTATCTTTAATAAAAAATCTTAAATTGCCCCATATTGTAATTCTCAGATGGTTGAACTCACCTTTATTTAGCTTCCAGGAAAAATAATGGATGGTTCTGGTTTTATCACAGAAATAAACATTTTTCAAAAAGACTTAAAAACATTAATTGGTAACAACCTCCTTCTATTTTGTCATGAGTCGACCACAAATGTTAATGTTTTTCACTGGGATTTTAAGTGGTAGACTCATAAGTAGAGCATTTCTATGAAGCAAATGGAAAAATTAGACTGCAAATGAAAATTCCCCCAAAAAAAGTTTCTATGAAAGTACTTTTCATTGTACTTTTCAATACCAGTAATACCTTCTACTGGTATTACAGCTGCAAGTCTTTTGGGGTGAGTCAGTCGGCTTTGCACAACAACAGACTGGAACATCAGGTCATTTTTCAACGAAATTCCTCATGCTCAGTCTCATTTAATGGAGAATAGCAGGAAACATCAATTTTCAAGTCTTCCTTCAGAATCCAGTTTTACTTTACATCCTGACTTTTGTTAAACCGTTGCGACACCTGAACTGTGCTTCATCTTTTCATCTGACTGAATGTTTAGGATTAGAGTCCCGCTGGAAGGTGAACCTCCACCCCAGGTTCAAGCAGGTTTTCTTCCAGGATTGTTCTGTCTTCCGTTATTCCATTTGCCGTATTTTCTGAAACAAACAAAAAACGTCTTCACAACATTAGGCTCCTCTGCCATGTTTTAGAATAGAGATTGTGTGCTAAGAGTGATGTACGGTTACTACTTTCCTGTCACATACTTTAAGACAAAAGGTTGGTCTCATCTGTCCAGAGCTTCTTCTGCAGGTTTGCTGTGTCTTGTATGAAACAGCAAATTGGATCTCTAAGGATTTTTTCTCCACTACATCCTTTTTCTCTGCCACTATTCCATATTGATCAGATCTGTTAAATACTTTAATGTTTAGTCAGTAGATTTTCCTCACTGAGCTGTGGCTCTCTGCAGAAACTCATTCAGTCTCTTGGCTGCTTTTCCAATTAATACTCTCTTTTTTGGATCTTCCAATTTATTTAACTTGACCTCTCCTGATTTAGCTGTCCTGTCTTGGTGCCTTAATATTAGCATTTATAGATTTCAGACAAACTCTGCTTTAAACATCTATGTGACTTCATCCTCATTCTTACTGCTTGGTGTCCTTGGTGTTGGTTTTCCTCAAAGAAACCAGCTCAAAGGTGATTTTAATTTAAGGATATCAAAAATAAAGTGGATTATTACTAATCCACTTTAAAGTTATTAATTACGTTTCAAAGCTAACATTTTCCCAGTCTTTAACTTCAAAATCCCAGTAAAATATATGAGTCGTCTTTTTTAAAATGAGGAATGTTAAACAATATCAGAGGTGGAAGTTGGAAGCTTAGAAATGTAGCTTTAACATCAAACACATACTGTATCTTTGAAGAGTTTCAGAAGGAAGATGTTGCGTCTTCCTGTCCTTCTTCCATGTCTCTGTCTTCTTCTTCCACTCCTCCTCTGTTTTTTCTAACTGTCTGTGCTGAGATAGATGCTCGAAAAGGCAGGATAAGAGAACATGAGGCCCGGAAGCCTGTGGTGTTAATGTTCCCCGCACAGTCTTTTCATCTGCCATCAAGACAGCTGTCATTGATTAGTGTGTTTGTAAATGATTGCTGAGGGAAGTGGGCAGTCAGACGCAGGTCATATCTCTTTTTTTTTTTTTTCCCCCTCACACGCTCTCAGATCCTCCTCCTTAAGCCTCCTTTGCATAGGGGATCTGGATAAACGTGACAAAGCTGATTTTATTTGTATTTTATTATTATAAAATGTAGTTGATTTCTATCTGCTCCACAATCAGGAATTGTTGCTGCAGGAATGGGATGACATTAGGAAATGATGTCAATATCTACAGGTCACTCGGGGGGAAGTTGACTCCCCGCGATTTTGTTGTGGTTTGTTTCCCTGTTTGTTTGGGAACTAATCATTAGCAGAATGGTTCCCACATGGAGGATCTGGCTGAGCATTAATGACTGCTATTTGTCCCTCCCTACCTCAGACTAAGCCAGATAAGAGTGAGACCTACTCTGACCTGAAGGCTTGCCAGCGTTTCTCAGGACATGTGCTGATACTTTGCTTTTCTTTTTTTTTTCTGCAGTTTTCTGTGCCCTTTGTGTGACAAGGATCAAACATCCACACTGTTGCAGAGAAGAATCGTAGTTTTTATTTTCACATGATAGAGAGACCCTATAAAAAGTAGAACGCAGAGGATTGCTGGTGTTCCTTCCAGTTAAATATCTCACAAAAATAAATAAGTCAATAAAATTCAGCCAAAAACTCAGTGGTTAAGTATCAAACAATTATTTTAAATGTGCTTTAATTCTTAATATTTCATGCCGTCATGATAATCTGACTTTTACCTTTGCCATTTTCTGCCAGACCTTGTTCCCTGCCTCTCTGGAGAAGTTGGATTATAAATACCATATTTCGATACATCTATCTTGGATAGTATCTTCTCTGTTGTCCACAGACTTAAGCTTCAAACTGTTTGGCACAGTAAACAAAAAATAAAGATGACCCCTGCTTTTGGTGCCACTCACAACTCAGATTAACATTTCTCACCTAAAGGAAGTAAGCAATCTCAACCAAATCAGAGTTCATGTCGTTTAACAGTGTTAGTGCCTTTTTCTTTTCCCAAATGAGAGATTTTTCAACGCATGTCTTTGATTCATGGCTGTCTGGTATTTAAAACCTCTCATGTCCAGTGTTCTGTGTATCTGTTTCCACTCCAGGTGGGCTCCTTGGTTCACACCATCATTGGAAGGAAGTGGGTTGCAGTTTTCTTCCTCCGGGTTTTCATTCCCCTCAGCGGCTTCCCATGGACGTTCAGCCCCACGAACATCTGCCGCTTCTTGTTCTTCCACTCAGCCGAAGCGTAGGTGTTGTAGCCGTTCTCCTCGATGCGCTCCTTCAGCTTGCAGTCGACACCAAACTCTCTCTGCAAAATCAGAAGCATGTTTGTGTCAGGCGAGATGAAAAATGGGTCGTTTTCCAGCGCAGATCAATTTTTGTTGCTAAACACACCTCCTTAAGCTCTAAAGTGCTTTCCTGTGAGATTACTGTGTGTGGAAAAGTAGAACTCTTTAAGCAGTAAACCACACATTTTAACTTATTTAAGCAATTTAGAACAATCCAAGCAGAAAATGCACCTTACTGTGGTGCACGGTACAAACGATGGACATTTTCACAAACACTATTATGTCTATTATGTTGGCCAAACACGTAAATAACGTAAAATCTACATTATCAACTCCTCAGTAAAGAAAGTTGTCCTCAAATAGCTAAATTATGTCATTACCAAATTTGTATAACCAGCTAAGGCGTAAGATTTAGGTTTAAAATAATATTTTATTTTCATTGGCATTCATTCCATTTTGGATGTTTCTGAGTGACAGTGGAATTATCTACAAAATCTCTCATTGTAACCTGGACATTGATCATCTAAGAAACCAGGAGCAAATTCAAGTTTTATGAGTGATAAGATTTCTAACATTCTATGATTATTTGTATTTGTTTGAATTGTTTTAAATGGCTAAAAGCAGCTGAGATAAAGGGTCAGTATAACGGATGACACCATGTTGTGAATAATTTCATTTCCCACAAGCTCGCAGCGATCTGGCAATGTTCTACTGGAGGTAGGAGAACTATTGTTGACAATACCTTCACAGGATCTCACTTCAAAACATCCAGACCTCCCCTTTGATGGATGTTGCATGCTTTGCCCTATTCTGCATTTTGTCTTTGGAAAAACTATGTGATTGCATAGCTCTGCTGCAGGTCTGCATGTGTCCACAGGCCTGATTGTGGATTTGATCCAACTGGCATGGAGGTAAAGATCAGGTTGCCTGCGATAAAAACCGAACAATCTAACACTATCTGTCTCTGCGGAGCATTCAGATTGACCTCTGACTTGGATACTAACCGCTCCATACAGCTCTCCTTTCCTGCTGATGGCCAGATAGTAGTTGCTGTTCAGCCCTTTAATGGCCACCACTCCCACTTCCACTGATGTGATTTCCAAAATACCTAAGAAATACAAAAAAAAAGGTTACATCATTATATGGTGATTATCAAAATAAACAAACAGTTCCCTTGCATGCACCATGACTTCATAAAGGACCTGACATCTGGATTGCTGGAACATTTACAAGATGATGTCAAATTCAGATCTGCACATCCCATATACTTGTTTATTTTTCACACTCTTCTTTAGTGTGTTGTGACGTTTGAAAGAAAAAATACAGATAAATCCATTGTAAGTTGTCTCAATTACAAGCATTTGAATGACTTGAATGTGATTTGAAGTTTTGCAGCGTCTAGATCATCTTTAAAAAAATTCAAGCTTCATCATTTGTACTATGGGACTTTAACACAACTGGTTTTAAGACTTTACTAGGAAACAACCACGAAGTAATTAAATATGTGAGGAAATGAATATGTAGATTTTTTTGCTAATAAGAAAATTTTGTTTAATAATGAAAACAATTTTATTTTATGCATTATTTATTAATTGATTTTGATGATTAAAACTGAATGATTTTTTTTCCATTTAATTGTGTAAACCTTTGGACATCCATAAACTAGCAAGGTGACAATGAATTTCATTAATTGTATAGCAACAATGTTTTGTGTCCCTCATATAAGTCAGTGGTGGCTTCCCATTATTTCCTTTAATGGATAGATAAAAGAAAATCATGACATAAAGTTATATGTTTTCTATAAACTGCATTAGAGTAAAATAATGAAGAAAAAAAAGATGGTGACAGCTGTAAAAATAGTGTGCAGATAAGATTATTTCATGTTCTGCTTGTGTCCAGTGTACCATCATTTCAACAAGTTTTAATTAGTTCTGAAAAAAAGGAAAAATTCAAAAATAATAATAATAAAAAACAGGAAATGTTCTATTTGAAAACTTGTGAGTAGATTTAAAAATCTGCTTATTGTTGAAAAACATGATTTGAGAAACAGAGTGTTTTAGATTTATAATCTGTACAACAATTCAGTGTTGGCAGCCCCCTGCTGTCCTCTGGGCCCAGAGCAGAAGTGTTTGCTCACACCTGGGGTTGACGCTGACTTATCTTTATGCTGCCTGTGTTTATAAACTGTACATTACTATTAGTTTATGCATATCTTTTTTTTTGTTTGTAAATAAGTTCTACTAAGGTTGTGGAGTACCACCTCAGGCAGCCCAAATACCAGCAGTGTTACTTGTTTCAGGACCATGAATCTGAATGACTAGCAACCTTCAAAGTGCAGCACATTTACATGTGGGAATACGTGGGAGTTCTTTTTAAGGTTACAATTAGTCCTGAGCACATTTATCATTTTGGCGATATTATAAAGTTGGTTTACAGCCTACACCTGCGTAACAGATTCCAGCTGCACAGGTCATTTTGTTGGAAAATTAATAGGTGGATTCCACAAAGAATCTCTGGCTGTTTATGCTCTGTTTGGTATTTAGGCTACACAAATAATTTGGGTTTCTCATAGGCTGGCAGAGGGGTTAATTTATACCTGGGGTAACAAACGTGTGTTTTTCCTGCAGACAGCCACGATCATTTGTGTGGTCTCAGTATCAGAGGTCAGAGAGATATAACTTCCTAATGTGTCCTCTGACCACAGAGCCCACTTGTCTCGTGTTTTGCTGCTGGTGTGTGTTTGTGAGAGAGTCCTGCTGGTTCCCATGACATGTTTGATTTCTTGCCGCCCTCCCTGACTTCCTTTCCCCACTTCCTGTGAGCTGTCGTTATTTTATCTCGATAAGCATCCATGTGTAGGCACACGCAGACACACACACACAGACGGAGATGAAGACCGGCGTGGGGGCGTGAACTCCGGAGAGTCAATGACATCCTTTGATCAGATCTGCCGTCCCGTCTGTGTCTGATGACTGTTTGTGTGGCGCTCTGGTCCACTGTCGCTCCCACTCTCCTCTGCCTGAGGTCTCCAGCCGTGTACATGAGTGGACAGTGGCGAATCCAGGTGTGCCACCACCGCCTCCAAAAGAACAAATACCCCTCTTAAATATACAGCAACTTCCCTCCTTGTCCGTGAGGTCTTGGCTGTATCAGTTTCTAGTTCAAACGGTGGCACCTCAGGGCTGTGAGGTCTGAAGCCGCAAGGCGGTGGTGGGGACTGTGACACAACGGCCATTGAAGATCTGAGTGGAGCTGGTTTTCTGTAAGGGATCGGATGTCAGGTATGGAGTGAGGATGTAAGACAATCTATGGCAGTCTCTGGCTGCTCTGTAAACATGGGAGGGATGAAAGGAAGGAGAACAGAGGAGGACAGAGGAGCCATGACAGTGAGACTGGGGGTGGAGTGAGGATTAGAAAGGCTGTAATGATCACTGATCAAAGTCAGCCACCGGAGGCAGGGGCGAGACAGGTTGTATATACACACACGCACGCGTGCTAATGTGCACACACACATGCACACACACACACACACACACACACACACACACACACACACACTCAGTGTGCACAGGCATAAGAAAATGTAACAGGTGAATGTGCTTTTCTACAAATGTGGGAGGAAAATAACCAATAAGTACCATTTTTAAGAGGATATCTAGACGGAAATTTATATATTGTGGCTTTTGTTTTCCCTTTGAATATTGTATGCATTTCCTGTTTGGAATTACAGCACCTAATTACATGCTGGTTGTGAAACAGATTAAGCCAGTAGGAACTGAAGGTGGGCTTTTTTTCCACAATGGTATGCCAAAAACAAAATTGTTGCACTTAGCAGCTTGTAGCATTTTGTTGTTGTTTTTTTTCACCCAAAGGTTGGTTTCACACTGCTTCTTATCTTGCCAAGTATGTAAAACTCAGCTTTAGGGTGGAAAATTTACAATTTGCAACTGTGTCAGAAAAAAAAACACTAGGTTGCCGTGATACCAGTGTGTTGTCTAATCTAACCAGCCAGGGAAGAAAGTTAAACATTATATATACATATAAACAAATTCATCACTACAGATTAATGTGCCATGATGCCAACATCTTATTTATAAATAAATTTTTTTCTAACTTAATGATCACCTCAACTGCTCTGAGTGAAGGTTCTATACTCTGTCTATAAATCGAGCCAAATCATCATTAGTTGAAAGACGGTATTCAGACTCCCATCAGGTGAAGCATCTCAAAGTATTCGTCATGCTGAGGTGAGTCAATCTACATCAGCGCAAATAGAACGTTTGCATAGCACAAAATGATACTAGGTAAACAGAAACTGTCCTGTACTTGTACTTTGCTTTATCCAGCCCAGAGGATTCCAAAGTGCTTTACACGACATTCATTCGCACATTCACAAGTTTTAGAACTACTAAGTTGCTACACTGTTGCCAAAGATGCCCTGGGGCAGTCTGACAGAAACGAGACTGCGATGAGGTTGAGACACTGGGCCCTCTGACCTCCAGCAGCAGGCAGGGCAGCGAAGTAGCTTGTCCAAGGACACAATGACTAAGACAGATGGAGCCAGGTGATGAAGACAGATGAACTCCTATTCCTGTTGCCCTGTCACCCCCAGATATCATTCTTGTATTCACTGCTGTGAAATTTGAATGAGCATCTGTGTAAATTTTCTAGCAGTGGTGCATATGAAAGGTAATTACAGTATGTCTAAGTTGTAACACTCATGCCACTATTTTTTTACAGGTTTTACATGCTCTTGACAATCTATATTTGTTCTACTGTTAAAGAAATATGGGACAACATCTTTGAGTAATGCTGGGAAAAACAGCCCTTCCTGCAGTCACAGTATAATATTTGGAGAATATTAAAAGATACAAATATTTCTCATGTTTTTTTTCAATTGATCTTTCGCTTCTTTATCTTAAACATAAAAATAAATTCAAAATGTAACTTTTTTGCTCATCTGAATTTGACCTCAAAATAGCAAAATCTTCCATTTCAACAAAAATAGTTGTTGAAATGGAAAAAACATTTAACAAAACCTGCGCAGACAGAGCAAACGGTTGATAATGGCCTCACTTAAAACCCCATATGAAAAGTTTTACGTGTCCTTTTTCAGATACCCAGAAGACCACTGTCTTTATTTGCTTTGATTAAAAAAAGATCAATGTGCATCCAGCACATTTAACTAGAAAACAACATACACACAAACACACAAGCACACACACACACACACACACACACATACACACTTCATGAGCTACGTCGCAAAGTGCTCTGAACACATGGCCTACATCCCATGCATGCACTAACACTCAATCTTGACAGGCTCCCCCTCTCACACCATCAAGGATAATGAGCTAAACTGTTTCACCACCAGGCGATAGACTGGCTCTTATTTGGCAATCGTTCACTCATCACTTAAACTTACTAGTTGCCTATAAATATAAAAGAAGTCAGCTGTGAATCATAGATATTTTAATTACACACTCAGACAGTGGAGATAGCTACTTAGCTGACTTTAGGACTTTATCTCCCTCCCATTCTCACTGCCTCTGTAACCTCTGCACAGGCCCCTGGCGGGCTGGAAAGCCATGTGGGACAGTTTTACACTGGCATCCCCATAAATCTGTGGGAGGCTGGATACTGGCTCTGTAACACAGAGAGAGCCGGGTCTCTGCAGAGTCAACTGCAACGCTTGAAACCAAATATCCGCACATCCAACGCACCATTTAAAATAGACCAAATATACCAAATGTATCATTTTGTAAGCAGAATAGGTAGGAAAATCCTGCTTGTCACTTCAAGAGACCATGCGGGGTCCTCTACAAAAGACACCGTTTCTGGGATCATGCCTAGCCCCCGGGGCCAGAAAAAGAAGACTGAAGCTGCTGTTGTGTAGTATTCTTTACCATGTGAACCTGATAGTTCACATGGTAAATAATCCACACACAGTGTCCCTAGACCCCCTTAGGAAACAGCTTGTTCATGGCACCACCATTGATACAGAAGATGCACACCTTTGATGTGGCTACAATGACGTTCAGTCAGCTTATTCATGAACTTGTACCTCTAGAGGATCTCCCTTTCACCTCCCACCCTGTTGCTCAGCACTGCGAAGACTAAATGACTTTTCAAAAAAAAAGTCTTCATTAATAAAGATTTACTGAATCTCTATTTTGATTCAGTAAAAACAAAGACTTTTGTCTTTGTTTTTAGCAATTCACCCTCCAAACAAACATAAGGTAAATTCCCAAAAAACTGCGTCAGACGTCCCTGCACCACTCCAGTTTTACGACTTAAAAGAAACTGCTAACAAAGGTAGCAGTAAAGGCATCACTTCAATAAAGTTTCTTCTGTCATGACCTTGTCCAAACAAACATCTCCCCTGACATTCTGCTTCCCCCATGCTATTTCCCTTTAGTCACTTTGATTGAATGTGTGGTCAGGCTCTTCCAAGAGGAGAAGTAAAGCTTCATATATACGCTGACTGTGCGATTGGAAGACTGGGAAAATGAAGAACACGTTTGAACCTGTGCATGCATCATGTAAAGTGTTATGCAGATGACAAGCTGTCGAATCCACACTTTATTAAAACATTTTAATATTGCTGAGTTATGTTTGAATGTAAAATAATCAACATGTTTTCTAATTCAAAACTACGATTTCTATGCTATCCATCACTGCTCTTTAGGATTCAAAGTTTGATTTAGCATTTTGTACAAATATTTAGGAATCTGAATAGATCTAATCTAAATATTTTAAGCTTCATTTTAAAAAGTTTAAAAAGTTGGCAGAAAGTTTTATGAAAGACAATTTTTAGTGTCTTCTGATGCTAAGAAAGCTAATTTAGTGAGCCATCAAGTCCTGTCTTTCAAATATGTATGCTTTTTATGGTGCATTTTAATGGCTTAAATGGAAATGTGTATTGGGATCAGGAGTGTGAAATTCACAGAGTTCCACTTTATCTCAACAGGGCTGATTATTTTTTGCTACAATGTCACAAATTACCTTTTTTTCCCAGGGTTCAAAATCAAATGTCCATCTGGAAATGAAATGTCAATGAGCTACAAGTATATAGTCAGATAAATATTAGCTGAATTATTCTGAAAATATATCATTGCATCAGTTTCACTTTCGGTTTCAAGCATTTGGCATCCCAAGATGAGTGAATCTCCAATCCAACCCACTTGCATAGTGCAACAAGAGGTTGAGAGTAGCTATATTTAAGAAATATTTGAGTCACAATTGTGTAAATACTGTCAGAGCTAAACATTATGTCCCAAAAATATCCAAGCCAGCCTAATAATTTGCTACTGAATTGCAAAGAAGATAACAATAATGTGGCAGAGGGACAGAGCATATTTAAAGATTTGCACTTGCAAGTATCTTGAAGTTGCTTGACTATGGCAACATACTTTACATGATTCCTTCATCATAAACTCTCATTGATATGTCAGATTCCAACATTTTTGGTCTTCACTGTAACTCCGTTTGCCATTGGTTGGCTGCCTCGGCTGGTTGATTACACCATTGGCATATTCTAATTTTCAAAGCCACTTTTGACATCTTGACATCTACCAAAGACTCATTTGATTTGTTCAAGTGACCAGTTTTTAAAAACTGCATGTCAGTATTTTTTGCCCATTTTCTTACATTTGTATGCATTGATTGACATTTCATCAATTCCCTCTACTACTATGTACCTATAAAAGAAAGATTGTAGTACTCATATATTTAAGCTATGACAAATCAGTTTATTTTTTATTGTAGGTAAAGAATTTTCTATATTTTCTAGTCACAATTGTGGCACAATTTAGTATTAATTGCTATTTATTTTGTTTCTGAGACCTATTTGGGATCACTGACACTTGATTAGGCCAAAATAACACTAA
Organism: Micropoecilia bifurca; assembly: GCA_903067075.1. Classification (NCBI taxonomy): domain Eukaryota; kingdom Metazoa; phylum Chordata; class Actinopteri; order Cyprinodontiformes; family Poeciliidae; genus Micropoecilia; species Micropoecilia bifurca. The sequence goes on from CAEGAF010051616.1 coordinate 23,222, forward strand.
GTGATCTCCTGTTGTTATTATTCATTGAAGTCTTGCTGTAGACTATTAGAGAAAATTACATTACTACATTTGTTTTCAAAGAAATATCCAAATATCTTGTTTGTATGTACAAACTGACAGCCCAGGTGTCATATGTTTGCAGAAATGTCCATTGATATACAGCATCATCTGCCTAAGATGATGTTCATCGGATATGTAGATGATATACAGCACTAAAATAAATAAATACCAAAAAAATTGTTGGTATTTATTTTTATTACTTTATCTTGTGAAATACTATTATTTTTTGTTAGGCTGTACCTTATGATGTTTTAATTTGCTATGTGCTTGGCCAGGAACCTTCTTGTTAATAATATTATAAATATATAGTTTCTGCTGGTGAAATAACTCACAAATTGAAAGACATAAATGAAAAAATTAAGAGCAGACATCATTATCTTCTACTTTATGATCACACACCCATGGGGAACATGTGGGTGCCTGATAGGCGCACACACACGAAGCTCGACGGGAATGCTGGGTTACAAATGAGAATGCTGCCTTACTGACAGATCCAGTGAAACAAACAACGTGTAATCACTTCTAAAGACACATTTCTTAGAGTGGAAAAAGTCAAACAATTGTCCCAAATGTGACTGAGAATGTGCAATTTACTCCAACATGCGCTTGCAGAAGAGCAATGTGAGTGGGAGACAACAGAAAGAGAAAAAGAAAAGAAGCCTAAAATTCAATGAGCCTGACATTCATGTGCCCCCCCCCCTTGCACCAGCCCTGTTCCTCTGTGGCTCTTATCAACGCTGTTTACCCTGGGCTGTGAAGACCGCTTCATAATGGCCCAGTTATCTGCTCCTGCTCCTTTTTAAGCCGACTGAGAGCTACCATCATTGTGCTGAGTGTTTGGACAGGAGAGATATCAGTGAGATGTCTGGTTTAAAACAAAAGGACAACTCAAATTGAATTTGTTTTTTGTCAAACCAGCAGCCTGGGAAAATATGTTTTATTTATCACAGCCAGGTAGTTTCATATCTTTAAACCTTAGCCCTGAATTAATAGTATGTAGATGATGAGGTCCCCATCTTCAGAATTTTCTCCCTTCCTCTGATTTTATCTTTACATATTAAGAGGTTTTACTTACTGAGTGGGTCATCCTTGCTCTTGGTCCCATTGACTTGTCCATTCCTATCGATCCTCAGGAAAAACTTCTGGAAAGAGAACAACTTTCTCCTACGTATGTCCCCTTGAAGGTGATTGTAGCTGCGCACATGCCTCCCCTGTGGTCCTCCAGCCTGTCCAGGCGGGCCCCTGGTGGCTCTAGGTCTAGAGATTAGTTTGCTCTCTGAAATGTTCAGTGGATCCCCAGATGTTTCCAGGTTGGGGGACCTCAGTCTGTCTCTGCGGTTCTGACGGCACGCAACCTCAGGAAAGCACAGGGAGAAAGCCAGGAGAGCAACCAACACAGAGAAAGTCAGGGAGGAAAGCAGTCCTGATGACCTTGATCGGAAGCTGGTCCCGGAGCCAGAGGAAACCCCCAAGCTGGCCCAGGAGCAAAACGAGGCAAATGCAGCCTTACTCCCTCCAGCAGCCCATCTGATCATGGTAGTGTGCTGTGAGGAGGACTAGAGGCAGCCTTAGAGCCTGGGACATGCTGCTGGGGGTGAGGAGAGACTACGAGGGCAGGGAGGGGAGCCCTCCACACTCCAGACTGGCTGAGGCGATCGCACAGTGTCCAAACTTTTCACCACCTGCATAAAGTTGTAGGATATCCAGCTGAATTAAATTTGAGTGTGGAAAACCTGGGAAACACACCCAAGTCTGTGCGTTAAAATTGGATATTTCCAAACTGATTATTGCAAAAAAAACAAAACAAAAAAAAAAACAGTCATAGATTTCAGAAACAAACCAGGGTTATCCTTGTGATCAGCAGTTCTTTTGGGTTTTCCGGTGATGTTTAATTTGATATCTTGAGTTGCTCCAGAGTGATCATTGAATTTCCAGACAGTTTATAGTTGTATTAGAGGAGCGAAAAACCTTAATATCCTAGTAAAATGCTTGCCAAACCTTTCAAAAAATGGTCCCCCAAAAACAAAAATGGGTTCTCTTACATCAACCTGAATCTTGATTTGTCCTCAGGAGTTTTGTTCAGCAAACACTGAACTCAAGAACTAAACATCCAGCTGCATGTCAGACAATCCATCTGTTCTCTTCGGTTGTCCTGCTCCTTTTGTTTTTTTCCTCTCATCTCACTTCCTCTCCTCTTCCCAATGACTCCACCTTCATGCAAAAAACATCTGGGGAGGTCCTAGCGTTGATTCCGGTTGTTCTTGCTCTTTCCTTGATTTGGCAAATTCATTACCTGCAGAGTGACACCAAAATAAATAATTGTGTGCTCTGTGAAGTTACTCAAACCATCCTTCTGAAATTCAACTTCCCTCTAACATATGGGAGCAAGCACTGCTCTGTGTGTGTGTGTGTGTGTGTGTGTGTGTGTGTGTGTGTGTGTGTGTGTGTGTGTGTGTGTGTGTGTGTGTGTGTGTGGGAATCCCTTCCAAACAAAAGTAACATATGAGAGTAGGTGAGAGGAGATGATAGGGTTTATCTTTGTTGATGGTCTTGGGCATAAAGAAGCAGCCTGATAGCACTGATTCTGTTCCTACAGATGGTGATTGTGATGATGATTGCTTTATTGGTTAATTTAATCAATGCTTTATTCTGTGTGCTATAGCAAAAATGCCCCCTTGGCCATATTTATCTCTCTGCATTTAATGTTGAAGCCTAAGATCCTGCTGCAATGCAGCTAAATTAAGTAAAGCATTTTTATCTATACAATATTCTGACTCTTCTGTTTAGTATCAAGTGAGGCACCATTTTGCCTTAAGAACTTTCATTTCTTTTTACCATAGATTCAACAAGATGTTTGAGACATTCATGTGAGATTTCAATGACAGAATCGAATGGTGTAGTAGATTTGTCGGCCTCACATCCACAATGTGAATCTTCTGACCCACACCATCCAAAATGTGTCATAGTCCGAGATCTGGTATAGACTCTGCAACAGACTGAGAACTGTGGAATCTAATAGAGTACAAGGAATTCACTTTCATAATTAGGGAACCGGTTTGAGCTCATTTGAGCTTTATCCTACTGGACCTAGCCATCAGAAAGAGGTTACACTGTGGTCATGAAGCAATGGATGCACTCGGGAGCAATAGTTTGGTTGGTTGAGGTCCAAATGGTGCCCAGAATGAGTGACATGGTGTGGCATTGCACCACCAACAGCTGGGAATACCAGGTCTTATAGGTCAATTTTTTGCATGTTGTTTGAAACCTGCGTGAAATCAAATCTCATCAGATCAGGAATCATTTTTGGACTCTGCAACAATCTAATTTGTTGAGTTCGTGGAAATTGCAGCCTCAGTTTCTTGTTCTTAGCTGGCAGGAGTGGCACCCAGGGTGGTCCTTCTCCCATCTGCCTCATGGTTCAAGGTTTTGTGAGTTCAAAAATGTTTCTGTGCATTTCTGGGTTATTACAAGTGACAATCTGAGCTAACATCGCTATTCTAACAACAAGACCAAGTCGACAATTTTTTTCCCTTGACTTCTGACATCCACAAAGCATTTTCATCCACATGTCTGCAATTCAACACACATTTTCTTTTCCTTCAATCATCTGCTGCAAACTTGAAGGATGGTTGTGTGTGAAAATCAGCAGGGATGTTCACAGGGAACTCGACACATCAAAATGAGCCTGGCACTACGCACAAGGGGGCATTAAGGGACATTATAGTTTCAATTTAATTATCCCTAAAGGAGTTTAAAGAATGTTGATAGTTTTTTGGTTCAGGAAATATTCACTTAGCATTGCTTATAAACGTTGTATGTGAATATTTCAACTAAATACAATATAAAAATTTAAATACCTTTTTTCAGCTTCATTGGTTTAAAGATTGATGCATTTTTCCTGCTTGGGTTCATCCCTTGTATAACTGAAGGGCAAATTCCCAGCTTCAAGTACAGATGGAGTTAGTAAACCTACAGGGAAGACAAGTTTGTGCTTTCGTTTTTGCCTGAATCAACCATTATGATTCGGTAATTCTACGCTCACACTGCAATAAAAAGTACATTTTAAAATAAATCACTTTCTTTGATAGATGCTCTTTTTAATTTTTGTACACTTTTCTTTGTTTTGTGGTGAAAGATTTATGTGGAACATCTACTTCAATTGCACATCTGTGGTTTTATGGTTGAGTGTGAAAGGGATAAGTATTACAAATTGAAATTGACCCATTAAGATGTGATAATCCCAACAAGTGTCCGTCCTCTTCTATCTCTTTAGATAAAAATCATATTAAGTTACCATTGTTGCTTCCAGTCTGGATAGCTGCTTTATTCTACCATCTTGCAAAGGCCTCTCTTTTTCCCTTTAAGGCTTTATCGCCGTGTGTTATCTCTCCTGAAATGCTGTAATGCAATGAGGCTATCCAGTTTCAATCACCAGACCTCTGCCTTCCTCTGTGACTCAGGTGTCTGAGTGGCTGTCAGCCAATGAGAATCGCTGAAAAATTTAGTCCTCAAGGGAAGGCAGGCACAGGATGGACAATTTTATTGCGGCCTAAACGACAGTATGTTTGGAAACAAAACAATATTAGTGGCATTTCTAAGAATCCAGCCAATAAATCTTACACAGTCAGTTTTATGTGCTTTCATTTACCATTCTCTATAAAAATGCATTGCTTTCCTTGAGCCCCGGTTTTAGCACCTTGTCAACAATCTGCAGGAAAAGACTTCCTAACTCTCAGTGGGACTTTAACTGGGGACCCAAACAAAACAAATGATATCAGCACTTCCTTTGCAGTGTCCCTTCTCTCCATGATAACCTGCAGAAAGCACAGAGGTGGAAACAGCTTCATTTGTATTGATTAGTGGTGTAAATTTTGCACAATTTTGAATTATTCTGTAAAGATTTTGACTCATATTTCGAGTCAATATTCCATCAGTCTGCAGAATTTTGTGATCTTTTCTTTAAAATTCCTAAAATTGTGATTTTTCTTTTTTTGTTTATTTATGTGTGGAAATATTTTTGATTAAATATGTCACACAGTTGGGGATCCTTTAGAATTCAGTTTTAATTTTAGTGCTGCGCTCCCAAAACATATATTTGCTTTTAGCTGGTAGGACAGACGCACAGATTCTTTACCCGTTTAAGAGACAGAACAGTGTAAAACTGTCCAGATACACCTTCAAGTCTTTTAAGTTCTCTTCTCTTTGAGGCAGTGAGGTCCTCAGAGGATTGGAGGCTTGAGATGATGCTGACAGACACATAAGATTTGCAGGACTTCTTCAGAGGCCAGGGAGCAAATTCTTTACAAACCTGAACACGCCTATCGTCTTTTTCTTTTTCCAAATGCAATATAAGTGAGATTTGCAGAAGCTGGTTCTGAACTCATCTCCGTCCTTGCTCACAGCTTTAGCATTTAGCGTATCTTTATACATCCTATCCCTCGGAATTGCGTTCCAAAGTTCAGGACAAGAAACAAGAGAGCAAAACAAATATACCCTTGATCCTTCCCCGCAGGCCGCTGCTCTGGCAACAATCTTGCACAATTCCGAAAAACAAAAAACATGGTCGCAAAAACATGGCTGTGAAATACTGGAAATTTCCACAGTTACAGCAGAAAAAATGAAAAAAACATAAAGGAAAACTGTTTTTATTTCTATCTCCTTAATTTTCCTGAAACATTATCCCTTTTTTATTAGGCCACATTCAAATATTTGTTACCTATCCAAATGATCATCTGGTGACCAGACTGTATGTGAGACACCAAGTAGTCTGTCTAGGTAGCAAAAACACTTAAAGCACTGAAAATAAGGGTGAATTGAGGATAAATTAGATTTTTACTGTGAAAATGCCACCTACTGAACTAAAAATGTAAAACTGACCACCATAGCATCTTTTGTTTGTTGTTTAATTGACAAAAAATGTTTCAGTGATGTAATTAAGTGATGTGCAGACCACTATAAAAATAAAGGCAGACAATGTTGAAAGCACTGCATATTTTGTTGTGTTTCTGCTGCAATGTTAAATGGTACTTTTGGAGATTATATTTGATTTAATCCAAAAGAAACACATAATTTTGACAAAAAAAGAGTGTGTTTCGAACAGTTTTTAGTAATGAAAGTCTTAATCATGAGGAGTGCATCTGTCTTCAGACTCGACATTTCAAAATGAAGTCAAATATAAAGCCAGATAAAATTTGGTGAAAATGTCTGAGAACTTTTTAATGCATCATCTGAAAACTCTAAGTGTGATCTATCTAAAATATTACCATCAGTTGACCGTTCACCTAAAGCGACAGGCTGAGCAAGGTGGGCGGATAAATAGCCAAGTTATCCCCTTGTAACTCCAGATGAGCTGCAGAGACCCATAGCTTTTATTCATGCACGCCGCAAATCTGGCCTTAATGAATGAGTGGCAACAAGGGATCCATTGTTGTAAAAAAAAAAAAAAGTCATTAGAAGTAACATTTGCCCCAAAGCCATGGAGGGAATCATCAAACATGTGGACGAAAGAGCTCTGGTCAAATCAGACCAAAATGTGACTTTGAGGCAACATGCAAAATGATATGGAAACCTAACACTGCATATCACTCTGAACACAAGTTCAGTAAAACATGGTGGGCAGACTGATGGAGGTAAACACTAAGCAAGACTGGAAGAAAGCCTGCAAAAGAGTGTTGGAACAGTGACAAAATGTTCAGCTAATGCTACATGTTAAAGTCCATGTATCAAATTGATTTTGCTGAACAATAATGAACTATAACATCTGTCACACAACATACAAATGAAATACACTGAAGGTTGTGGTTTTAGCATGACAAACAGTAATTTGACTGATTCCTGGAAGATGAGTACTGTAGTTCATATGTTCAGTTTTAGTGACGGACAAACAGGTAGGTAGTTGGACGGACGAACAGAAAGATAGATCCTGCATAAGTGCAACATTTTGCGTCTTAACAATTGTTGCATCAGATTTTTTTTGAATTAAAACAGTTTATTTTCAGAAAAAAATCGACTGTTCATTCTGCATAATGTGCCACATCATGCTAGCAATTTAAACTGTGCAGATTCACCTTACTTAGCTTTGTCATGTGTCTCTGATTTTACTTGATCTCGTTCCGAGTATATTGGCCTCTCTCCTTTGGTACACTATCATTAGGCAGATGTTATGCACAGAGGAAAGCACCTCTCTCTGGGATACTTAAGCTCAAATCCATATGTGGTCTATGAGGGAATCAAACGCAAAACCCGACAAACAACCAAGCTGACCTATGGGAACCATGTGTGTGTCTTTGTGAGTTCCCCGAGGCCCGTGCGTGTGCTGGGTCAGAGGAGGCTTTAATAACGAAACAGCCCTGGTACAGGGATGCCAGTCTGCCCGCCTCAGGATACAAAACCTGATGGACTCCAGATGAAAGCCACCAGACCAGCCTTATTGCTCCAAAGTACAGCCAACTGGTGCACGAATGACGTTCCACTCTCATTTGTTTGTTGAGTCAGTCTGCGTCAACACTGGGATCTCCAAGGTAAAGGCAAATAAACTTAATAATCTTTAAAATGTTCATGGATAACTACAAAAACTGTTGCAACATGCGCTAATGCAGCAACTTGCAAACGTGCATCTAGCCAACACTGGCGGCCTTGGTTTCCTCCTGGTCATCTAATCTAAATATTTAATGTGTTCTTGGCTGTTGCATCGTTAGTGTCTGGTAACCTAAAAGATGAAGTTGCCGCATCCTGCTTTATGGTGATCAGTCGACTCTTAGTCATGTTATCTTCCCCATCCTGAAAAGACACTTACATCATCCCTCTCTGCAGAGTCTCAGTTTCAGGAACACAGGAATTTACTTACAGATCAAACACTGGATCAACAGTGGTGCTCAGCACAATATAAGGTGAATGTGCAAAAATTATTTTGTGACCAAACTTGTTTCTTACTCAGTGAGCACTTATAGAAACCCTGCACTGTTTGAAACCAAACTGTTTGGTTTACAAATTGTGGAAAAACAAAACAAAACAAAAAAAAACCTTATTGTCATATTTTTAGTCCCTCTGGATTAATCAAAAATAGATGGCAAGCAACCTGCCAAGAAAAGATAATTATCACTATAATGGTGTGAATGTTAATAATTGCATACTGAGCCGTCTATATGTATTTAAAAATGAAAAAATAAACACATTGTTTTGCGATACTTCTAAAAGTGTGCAAGTCAAAATTAAAATTTCTCAAAATTTTGCTTCAATATAAATCGATACTTAGTGATCTAAAAACATTTACTAATTATTTGTAAAGCTTTTACTTGAGAAATGCATCACGTTTTTGTTGCAAAAATATTTACATCTTCAAAGCATCTGCAATTTGCTCCGACGCTTTGGACATCAGCTTCAGGGCCAACTACTGACTGCTCACTCATTCTTACTGTATCAATGTTTGTAGCTGGACAAAACAGACTACAAAATTTTGTTGGGGTGAAGATGTGGTCAATTTTTTGGCGATGGATGTAAAGCTTCACTGTGTTGATACCTGAGCCATGTACTCATGACTTCCATCTTGTGACGAAATGCTTCACAAGGCAATAATTTACTGAAGGAAATTTTGGGGCAAAGTTGCTGGTGTAGGTTGGAGGATATGACTGGTGGTAGCATTTAGCATCTCTGTTTCCGGACATTCCTTTTGCCAGATGGCCAAAACAGACGGAAGGAGGATTCAATGGAGAAAATAATGTTAGCCCAGTACTCTCTAGTCTAATCCTGTTATTTAATAAAGAATATCCATCCGTCTTTGATGCTAATCTTGGAGAAAAGTGGCGTCTTTGCTGCTCTAGGTTATGCCAGGCCACCATCCCATAGTCTCTGCTCACCTGTCAGTGGAGAAACACTCACAGTTGCCTTCTTCCATTACACAGGTAGCTCTCTGCTGGTGGAAGGCTAATCATTTTATTCAATCCTCTCAATGAGGACTGAATAGAACCTACATTTTCATAGGAACATCGGCTTCAATGCATGAACGGAAAATATCTAGAAATTCCTTAATTTTTCTGTTAGATGCAAAAATACAGCCTGCATCGGTCAACATGCATTGTTTTTTACTTGTCATAGTCCTGAGAAAACAAAACAAATAAAATCGACCAAAGTTGTACTTGACAAGTCAGGTTTTAAAGACAATTGGAAATCAATACCAGAGAGGAAAGGCAAGATTGCAACATTTGTCACCCTTTCCTGCAATCTAAGATTAATGCTAATTGCATCAATAAGTAGGAAAGTCAACACCTAGGAAAATTATGCACTGTGCTTTACTATTCATTGTTCAAAGCTTTAAAGGGCCAGTATACAGGAGATGTTTTTGGAAAATCTACAACTAATAAAATACACATTTGTGCGGCATAATCAAAAAACAACAACTTGACTTTAGAGTGCTGAGGTTGTGCTGTCCCAGCTTTTAAGAGTAATTTTATGACCATTCGGGGGTTTGTAGAGAACAAGCTCACAGTTGTTCATTAAACCACCCAAATATGGCTTCTCAAGTCAAATGAAATTGTTTGCGTGAAAAGAGCCATTTTTATTTGTCATTCAGAGTTCTTGGCTAATGAAACGCAATTAAAGATGTAGGCATGGGTCATGCAGCTGGGTGGCGTTTGCTTCATCATGACAACATGCAGACACATCCTGCACACACACCATTGGCTTTTAAGACAAGACGCTCCCCTTTGACCCAGTATCGTGTTACTCCTTCCATTAGTGCTGACTAACTCTTGGTCTCTGGCTTGAATGACAGCAGCATAGAGCACGGAGCGGGGCAAGGTTCTTTCGTGTCAAGTTATCTGGCATAGACGAGTCCGGGAAAATCTGGCCCGGCTGAACACGATCCCTGAAACAGAGCTGCTGATTCAGGTGTTACACATGCATCAGCAGGATGCCGGCACTCTGAGGCAACAGTGACTTTAAGGATGCAAAACAAATAAATAAATTAACGCAAATAAAAAATCACAAAGCAAATGGCTACCATGAAAATAATAAGGCAGATTTGTTGATAAATTGATATTTTTATTATTATATCCCGGTAGCTACATTGGTCAAAATATAAGCACCAAATATGCAGATGAACATATTTGAACATATTTGGATGAAAAAAAATGAAATCAGTAAAAGGAGAACACAACTAATAAAAATATTTTTTAAAAAAAGTTTATTTTATGTATTTACAAAACGTGTTATGTCAGATCTCCTTTTCATCACAGTTATCAATGAAGACATGCAAAACACATACACTCTATTGCCAAAAGTAATTGCTTACCCATCCAAATCATTAAGTTTAGTGTTCCAGGTGAATAAAATCCAGCACCTTGGCATGTAGACTACAGATATTTGGGAAATGGGTCACTCTAAGGAGTTCAGTGAATTCATTCACAGAATCTCAACAGGATTGCCCCTGTGTTTCCTCCCATAAATTCACTATAGTCAACTGTTAATAGTATTGTCACAAATTGGGAATGACAGCAACTCGGCTACAAAGTGGCAAGTCACACACACAAAACAAAAAGTCAGCGTGGGGTCAGTGGAGGATGATTTGCAGAGTTTGCAGAGGTTACCAAGTTGGAGCAGTCTGCAGCTGCAGTCCTCCAGAGATCACGAAGCCTTTAGATTGGCTTCATGGAATGGGTTTTCATGGGCAAGCAGCTGCAGCCAAGCGTTACATCACCAAATGTAAAGTACAGTGCCAGATGCAGAGGTGTAAAGCAGTAAAAGAAATAAATAAATAATTCTTTGTAGTGACAAACTGTGCCTCTTTGTTGAGCAATCCATCTGGTGAGTCTAGCCAAGAGAACAGTATTTGCTTGAGTGTATTTTGCAAAGTGTGACTCAGTGTGACTCAGAATTAGGGTTTGAGCTCTTAGCTCCAAAGAAAGGAACTCTTAATGCTTCAACACACAAAGGGATTTTTGGGCAATGCTCTGGACTTTCTAGGAATGGGTGACAACGTGACAAAGCAAACTCTGTAAAGACAGAGATGATTGAGCTTCGTGTGGAACATGCACATGGAACCGATCTCAACCCAACAGTACCACGGTGCAGATCACTGTGACTTGTTACAATGGGTTACGAAAGTGCCTGACCTTTTTAAATTAAAGTTGTTGTAGCCGACATCATTTTAAACCTTTTGGATTCGGAGTGAGATGTCACTCAAGTTCATATGTGTGAAGGCGAACAAGAGAACAACTTTGGCAAAGAAGTGTATGAGTGAAGACGCCAGACCCTGTGAACAGTGACGCTTGTTTCATCTTGCCACATGTTTGTCCAAGCTCCTTTCACTCACAATTTGAAGTGAAAGAAACAAAGAGTAGCGAGGGAAAGGAAGCGAAGATATACAACTTGGTAAACAATTTCACATAATCACAAGTACCATCTTACGAGGGACCTGAGAGGGATGACCTGCAACACCTCTGTCTTAGTTTTAAAAGGGTGCAACAAGTCAGAGGAGACTTGCATTCTGCAACTAATTTATGAATTTATAATAAAAAAGGCCTATAAAAAGTTTTACATAAACACACAGTCAGTGGTGGCTCTGAGAAAAACAAAACATAATTCAACAAAAAACAAATCCGAGTGTTAAAAAATGTTGACGTCCATCCAAACAATGTTGGAATAACAGAAAATCTTAACGTACATTCTGTTTTTACCAGTTAATTAAAAGAAACATTAGGTTTTAGCTGTGAATCATCAGCAGTCTAATTTTAAAAGCACCTTTATTAAGCTGTAAAAGCACCTTTGACCCAGAAATGCATGTTACCACATAACGAGGCCTGGGCCTGCTGTCTGTACTAAGGCATTCCAAGGCTATAAAAAGTTACTGTTTATAATACGTCAAATGTTGTTCCTGCCACTTAGAACCATTTTATTGGCTAGAGGAAGTGCTAGAGTTGCCAACATTTTCTTCTGGCTGCATAAAGAAACCCAATTGTTTCTACGCACAACTACTCAGCTAACCGAAAGAAAACTGAGACACTTTTCTGTCCTATCAAGAAAGGATTTGACAGCTGGGAAATTTATGCTGTTGTGAAAAACTTTTCATGACAGGATTAGTGCCGCGCCTTCAGTGATGCAAGTCCTCTACTGGTCAGTCCTGGTGTAAAGAGAGCTGAGTCTCAACTTACCAGTATATGGACATTCCTACCCTGATCTGTGGTCAGAAGCTCTGGGTAGCAAAAGAACGAGAACACAGATACAAACAGCCAAAACAAGAGATGCTGAGACGGGTTCAGAGTAGAGCTGCTCCTCCACCACATCAAATGGAGTCAGTTGAGGTGACATGTTGCACCTGGATGCTCCCTGGTGATGTATTCTGGGTACATCTCGCTGGGAGGAGACCCAGAGGGAGACCCAGGACATGCTAAAAGGACACCTTGGGATTCCCCTGGAGGAGTTGGCCCAGGTTGCTGTATGATACTTTTAAGTAAAGCTGTTTTGAAACTACTGTTAGCTCTGCTAGCTCTGAGCAGCATCTCTGTTAAGAATCTGACTGCAGGCTCTGATGCCCTGACTAATTAACCAGCCAAAATAAGCGTATTTTCTATTCTTTGAGGAATGAACACACCTAAATCATGTTCCGCCTTTTGAGTTTTGTGTAAACATGAACTTGTGGAGTTTATTTTGTGAGATTGTTATACCAGCCCATGCCTTTGCATAATTTCCTTTTCCCCTGGTCTTTCCCCAAGCACTTTGGCCTTTTGCCTTACCTGGTTTTGATCCAAATTTTACTACAGTAAATTAAGAAAAACTGAACATGATAGAAAAAAAAACAACAACAAAAGAAATGCAGTGACCACTGAGGCAGTCGGTTTGGCTCGCTGAAGTTGCTGTTAGCACCGTGGTTTCTCAGTCTGTGGATGGCGGCTGTTTCGTACCAGCATTTCATGAACAGACGGCAGGTCGCGTTGCAGTCGTTATGAGTCCAGTCTTGGTAGCGCCCTGCAGGTGAAGCAACACTGTCTTTGGACCGACCGAAGCACACAGCGACCCAACAGCTTCAGCTTGTCACAGAAGCGGGAGGACATGGCGTTTTTTCTGCAAACTGAACAGACAAAAACCAAAACATAACCTGAAGTCCAATACATGAACACATTTGTCCTGAGATAAGGAAAGGAATGTAACTACACATGCCCTGCGACAGACTGGCGACCTGTCCAGGGCAAACCCCGCCTCTCGCCCGGAACGTCAGCTGGAGATTGGCACCAGCAACCCTCCCGACCCCACTAAGGGACAAGGGTGCAAAGAAAATGGATGGATGGATGGATGTAACTACACAATCGGGCCGACAGGCTGCAGTCTAATGACGCTAAAATTGGCCAGGTCTGGTTATCAGCTGATTTCTCAGTGAATCTCTAATGATAAACAAAGATTACTAAGCTAGGAGTTGATCAGACCATTTTTCATTCAGAAACTCGTGTCTCCTGGTCTTCTCTGAAGCTGTACAGTGATGCCCTGCCTATTTGCTGACTTTTGTAAAGCGCAAGGGCTGCACAGTGGCGCAGTTGGTAGAGCTGTTGCCTTGCAACAAGAAGGTTCTGGGTTCGATTCCCGGCCCCGGCCTTTCTGCATGGA
>CAEGAF010051625.1:0-20713 GCA_903067075.1 Micropoecilia bifurca
CAGCCAAGATACTGCGCAGAACACTCAAGCTCCCAGGCCTCTGGTAGAGGACCCGAGCGCAGAGGATGAAAGAGACCACCCCCCGGAGGGTGAGAAGGGAATTTTTTTTTATTATATATATATATATATATATATATATATATATATATATATACATATACATATACATAGCAACTAACACTAATTATGCCCCTTTAAATAAAACTTTATGTAACCAGGCACATAGTTTATTTCTTTTGTTCAGTTTATCGTCCGTAAAACACATGACTAAGAATGACTAATGATGAATATGTTGATCTAAACACTTTGGGAACCATTTATAATATTCATCAGTTAATTTGAAACTAGCATCATTCACAGAAACAAATGTATCTCAATTAAGCAGAATGGGCCTCTGATGACCCCTCAGGAGCAACGAGTCATCAGTAGAATAAGCACCCAAATTATGAAGAGCTCATTTTGAGCACCATGGAAAAGAACAAATGAAACACACAGACTGAGGAACACGGAAAATGATTTGTGCACTTTTTGGGGTTTTTTTTTAGAAAACAAATGATAACTTTTAATTTATTCATTGAATGAAAAATGTGTTGAGAAACAGCAGCAGTCATGCCATTAAACAGTTCATGTATCATGCTATGATCATTTTAGACTGTTCAATTTACACTCACACGCATCAATGACTCTTTTTCTAAAGCCAAAGAATTCAAAGTTAGAAGTTAAAATAAGAGAATGTTTAAACCCTTTGACTCCAACAATAAATCTGACCAAAGCTCTGTTGACACTGACACTTAGCTTATTTCTTTTTGACATGGGCAGTATTTCAAATCATTATTAGTGGAAACACTAAATGGGATTTTTTAAAAATTTCATAAGGTCAGTCAGTCTGTCTGGGCTTCGAAAAGAGATGAAAGAAAATTAGAGAGCACTGTCTTAATATGAAACCACAGATCAATTTCGTTTCATTTCCCGACTCACTTGCAAGCACCTTCATATGTTCCACCGTGGACACGGCGGGCTTGAACACACGCTTCAGACCCAGAATATGAATGCCATGCGGTGTGCGGTGTAATTTGAAAAGGGGGTAATTTTCTTTTTCTATGTTTGCAACTGAACAGAGATTTAGGTCAGTCATGCTTCATGCTGGATGAAGTTAATATGAGTGAGAACACTGCGGCTGGCGTTACAGTCGAACTGAATGCCACACAGTAAGTCATACTGAGAAACACCCACAGTTTGATATATTGTCACTCCAACAGATTAAAATGTGTTTTTGTGCAGACCAGGCATGGCAAACCAGACGTGGACGTTGGACAAATCCATTCGTTTTTGTCCTTTTCTGTTTGCTTCAACAACCAGATAAATTATAGGGTGACATCTTTCAAGAAGAAACATAAAATCATGTCAATTAAACCCGGCTTTGATTTTTAAAACAGGAGGGAGATGAAATCTGTTCCCAGATATCAAGAAGTTTCTGTGTGAAATGGAACAAAAGCAAAGACCTCGTTAAGATGCTCGCCGGAGCTGCTGAGATCTTGTCATTATCCGCAATGAACCCAGTCCTGTACCAACATGGGGTGAAAGAAACCATTACTCTAAACGCATTAGAAAAAGCAAGATTACACTCAACCCACTCAGAGAAAAACACCTAAATTATTGGAAACATATCCAGAGTCTGATGAAACAAAAAATTAAGAGTTAGGCCATAATTGCTATTGTTACATATAGAAGAAAACAGGAGCATGTCGACACTATGCCTACTGCAAAGTACATGGTGGCAGCACTTTGATGAGACGTTGGGAAAATTATATTGAAGATTATATATAAAAATATTGTAGCAACATCTCAAGACATCAGAAGGGAGTTAAAACTTGGTTGCAAATCTTCCAAATAAACAAAGAGACGAAGAATAAAGCAGATTTAAGAATAAAGTCGAAGCTTTTTGAGAGGCCATCACAAAACCAGCATCTTAACCAATTAGAAAACTGGTGACTGCCAGGCTTTTTTCAGGAAGAGTGGGCCAAACCTCCAGTCCACCAGTCTGAAGGAAGGACAGATCTGACCCCATTAAAAGAGTTTAAAAGATTTTTATCAATCATAATCGTGTGAACTTCTGAATAACAATTAAAAAAATGTTCTAACAATTAAGTACAAATAGGTGTGGCAATCCTGACTAAAACTTAGTCAAATCCGATGTCACTTCTATCACTGAATGTCCAACAGTCTCCAGTAATAATTAGGGATTCACACAATGTAACTCAACCAACCTAAAACTGTGGTCTTATCTGAGGTTAGGGAAACTTAGAGGATGTGCACAGGATCCTTAAATATCTATCAGTTTTACCAATATCTAATTTATCTAAAAAAATAATAAAACATTGTGTTCTATGATTTCTGGCAATAAAATTGGCTCCATTTAATGAATAAAGCAGATAGGCTTTCAGGACTTTAGTTGACAGTAAATGTTAAATGGTATTTTACTTTTATTCATTTTAGTTCTAAAACCTCTCAGGTTGCAAATGTTGATTGATTTGAATTTTGCTGTTTTCTACCAACAGATGTTTTGAAGTGAGTCTGAATTGACTCATTATTTGTAGAGTTTGAGTCATACAGAAATCTGACAACAAGTTTCCTCTGCTAATGTCTCATCTTAAAAAAAGTCATGATCAAACAAAAATGATTATTTGAGGACGTTTGTTCTGACATGAGCAGTTTTGTCCCAGTAAAATCTCAGTAGAAAGCTGAGCTCATTTATTTGCCTTTTATGTCTAAACAACCAGTATTCACTAGTCATCTGATTCTATTTTGTTACATTTTTAAAAGATTGCATCTTTATTTAAAAAGCATGTTTGTAGAACTGGGTGAAGCTTGTTTACATGTCATCACTTGTCCTATTTCTACCCTAATCTTAAGTTTTACCGTCTTAAGTGTTATAATCAAGAAACATGAACATAAACAGATCTCAGAATAAATCAGAAAACTACATCAAAGCAGGATAATGTCTCTCATTTAAAAACATTAGAATTAAGAAGTATAATTAGTGCTTGAATTGACCTAATCAGTGCTACTCCAAAAGACCCATCAAATCGCACAAACTCAGTGAAAAGGACATAAAATCACAACCCAGAACTCGGGCTTACATTATGACTACATCACTACGCTGTCACAATTTAATAAGAAGCTACAGCTTGTTGTGGTATATTACGAACTTAATTGAATTGTATCCCGAGCTCCTGTCTTATAAGCAACACAAAGCTGCCAGGAGAGCACTTAAGAAGCTCTGCTCACATCCCCGAGTCAGGAGGCTTTAGCTGAAGCGCATACAATCACAATAATACGGCTAGATTTTTAATATTGCCCTGCCACCGCTCCCTAAAGCAATCACTGCAAACTCTCTGTATATGGGTGGGGGAGACAAAATTGGATTATGGGCCACAAGCACTTTAATTTTCTTGTGGGAACTAAAAGGAATGAAGGCGCATCTGAAAAACTTTGCCACCTTATGGTTGAGTCCAAACAGCTACTGCTTTTCTGAGCATCACAAAAACTAAATTCAGTTCTTAAAGTAAGACGAAGGAAACAAGCGTTGCTGTTTATTTAACACCTGAGTCTGAAAGATGGACCATCTGAAATGGTTCTCCTATTGGTGCTAATTGTGCCTGTGCACTAACAAGGCCTACATGATGGTGTGTTAGTGATTCTGTACCTGGCTCTGACACAGCTACTATCCTGCTCTGGACAAGGTCATGCAAATGCAAACTAGAGCCACCATGAAGAGCAGCAAGCCAAAACAAGCCTCTGTCATATTAATGAGCAATTACACAAACCGCCGATCCAAAACACAGCAGAAACATGCAACTCGTTTCATGCAGAGTCTCATTTGATGTCATTACTGTTTGCTTTTGATGTCTGCCCTCCCTTCACCCTCCCACTTGTCCACAAATACACTAAAAAAACTATAAATGCAAATGCAGCAACATTTAAAAAGCAGGAATCATCTTTTTTCTGAATTTATTTGCAAGCAGTGCTTTCAAATTCAGACAGTAGCCCACATTCATGCTGAACAGATGATAAAGAAAGCCACCTAGCAGTTATATATTGTGCCTTTGCACTCTTAGCTCATGTGAATCGGGGGAAACGTTTGCAAGCTCAGGAAACATGTGGCAGCCTTGCTCCGCGCTGAGCAGAAGACCCGCCTCTGTGACTTCCATGAGCTGATGGAGCACATCGCACCGGCAACACCTACTCCAAAATGACCTTTTTCTTAATTATCTTATAATTGCCTTTGCGACATAATCAAAATAAAACTGAGCAATTTACTTGCAATGTTCTGCACTGTCAGGTGTGACTTCAACCTGCAAATATGCGATGGAAAAAAGATTGATTTTTTTTTTTTCCCCACACCTTTTCCTGCGCGAAGGTGGAGTCGGTTTAATCTGTAGTGGCTCAGTTTTAAACTTGATGTTGTCTTAAACAGTGTGGACTCTGCCAGATGAGGACGCCAATGAACACAGACCCATCACTACGTAATACCTGACCTGTTGTTATCCATTCAACCTCCAATCTGAGAAGTTCAGATTTTCAGAAGAAAAAGATTTCAAAAGCATCTTGATCTTCTTCCAACTTTAAATTAACATTATTACAGATTTACAGTCCATTTGTAGTGGGAAAAAGTTGCTTTATCTTTGCATTTTTCTTTGCCAATAAAAACAAAAACTGGAATGAGAAATTTTTGAGCCACAGTGATTTGAAAAAAAAAAATGCATTAATATTGTTCTGTTAAGATTTTTGGTACTTTTTGATATTTCTGTGATAAAATCTGACTAACAATATAAAAATTAGAATCATTATTCTTTAGGCAGTTTGCTGGATCTACATTCACTGTAAGGAGATTAAATTTCCCCGTCTACCTCTGAACGCACCAGTAACAAAAGCCAAGAAAACTACAGTTCTCAAAAAATAACAGAGTGAAGACGTAAAGTAAAACATTACAGAAAAGATTCAAACTGAACCCAAAGATTTATGGCGCTGGTGTGTAATGGAGAAAATATTGACTGAGTATGACTCATGTATTACCTGACCCAGCTGGCTATCGGGCTGAAGAGAGTCTGTATTTGTAGTTTAGGATTTTAATAAAGTCAGACTATTTATAAAAAATATATATATATATATATATATATATATACTCATAAGGATTTCAAGCCACTCCTGACTG
Organism: Micropoecilia bifurca; assembly: GCA_903067075.1. Lineage (NCBI taxonomy): Eukaryota > Metazoa > Chordata > Actinopteri > Cyprinodontiformes > Poeciliidae > Micropoecilia > Micropoecilia bifurca. The sequence continues at coordinate 5,216 of CAEGAF010051625.1, forward strand.
AACCAGAGAAAGAATTTGCAAGTGCGAAATATTCAAACTGCTTTAAATTAAGTTTTATTGGGATTTATGAGATTCACAAGTAGTGATGAATTAGATAAAATACAAAACTACCAATTGTTTGTAGAAGCCAGAAGAAGAATTGTTCTTGAAAGAAAGTTGACTTTTTATGAGAGAAGATACAAATTACAACGCAAAACTATCAAAGCAAAAACCAACTCATCACATTAAACACAACACCTCTGAGAAAAATGATGGTGGTAGAATCATGTTGTGGGGATTTTTTTTTCTCTGCAGAGAAGAGAGAAGCTAATTACAGGAGAGTCCTTTGTGAAATACAACATCACAAAGTATAAAGTTGTGTTTTCATACTTTTTACTTGCATACTTGGATATAATTTTCTGAAGAAATAAATGTGTTATCTTTGGGAATCTAGAAATGGAACCAAGGGATTAAGGGAAGTTGCTGAGGCCAAAAAAAATGATGTCCTTGATGATTTCTTCAGATTTTTTGTTGCCGTCACCCAGTGAAGCAGGAGACGTTAGGCCTTTAACTCAGAACCTTACAATGCAGTGACATCACCTTCTGGGCTTTAAAGGCATAGTAATCTCACTGCGCATCAAATTTGGAATTGGTAGAAAGTGGTACAAATATGTTTCCTTCTAATTCTTCTGGCATTTATCAAATTTAAATAACTGTGGTAACCCTAACTGAAACACTGTATGCTGATTCAACAGCAGACAATGAAAAAAGATGTGTTTTTCAATAACAGATATATAAATATCTGCTTTCAGATGAGTTTTGCAGATGATTAAATGGAGAAATTGTTGATCTCCAGATGTGCAAAGCTGGTAGAGACATTACATAAAACACCTGCAGCTGTAATCACAGGCAAATGCGATTTTAGAAAGGATTGATTCAGGTCAGCTGAACAGAAATGAACAATAATCTTTAGAAAATGTGGAGAAGAAACTAAAACTAGTTTTAAATTCTTGCTGTCCACAATTACGCCTTTGTGTAGTTATACCATAGAACCCAAGTAAATCTGAAATGAATGTTTCAGTTTTGATGTGACAAAATAGGGACATAAAAGATTTTGCGCAGCTTTGTAATATTTAGTTGAGCATAAAACTTTGATTTTCTACCAGTTTGTAGTTTAAGCTCTGTGTGCTGTGATGATTCACAGTGAAGGATGATTGCTCTCTGGAGTCAATATTGGCAGTTTCTTTGTACAACAATCTTTAAATACATTTTTCAAGTAAAAGACTGGAGGAGAACCAAGAGTATCGTCAAATACTACAAAGTTTACTCTCTCCAAGAAAGAAAAACAGCTATATATTGATAAATATGAGAGGCATTCTGTACCAAAGCAAAGCTCAAACTTATATCAAGATTACAGAATATGATGAACTGGTAGGGAAAAAAGAGGCATACGTCTGTTTTAAAGTTTAGAAAATCAATGATTTAACTACAGCATTAACTATGCTGTGAGTAGGGAGACGAATACGTCATTGAGAACGATTCTTCCCTTTTTAAGATCCAGCAGTGAGAGCCTCAGATGAAATCACAAATCAATCCAGTAACCCTACATCTCAGAAACGACATTTGGCAAACATCAGAGGTCTGAATGTCTGCAGCAGAGCCAAAACAGGAGCGTCTGGTGGGTAAGCTGGGCGTAGCAAAGCAAGCCCAAAAACTGTAGCCACGTTTCAGGAGTTTTATAAAACTGGTGTAACACAAGCCATTAAAAATACTCCATTAAACTTAAGGGAACTGCCTCCTGATGCAGCCATACTTTAAATTCCTGGTTCCCATTGATGGAGCCATAGAGAAAAAAAGACTAATTCAATCAAAAATCCCTCCTATGTGTGGTTGTAACATCGTTTGTACGATTGTTGGACATACTATGCAAATACACCATTAGTGAAGTCACAGGTATTTATTCACTCTTTGCCTTTTTCAGATTGTGGGAAGAGAAATGCTCATTTTCAGCATGAAGTTGCAGCAAAGTTTTAGTCTGAAACATTCTTAAATGCTGAAATATTTTTAATTTAATTTGTAAATTTGAACAAAGTTTGAGGCACCTCTTGTTTTTTATTATATTACAAACTGCACACATGCTGAAGCAACCTGGTCAAAATGACTGAATAAAGTCACATTATGGCCCAGTAGACTTAAAATATCAGCTTTCCACTTCCAGCATTATCACTTTATGACTCAGTGTGTTTTGAACATGGGTGCTGGTATATCTACGAATCATTCTACTTTTTATGGAAAACCGAATATTCCCACCCACAAAGTGTGTTTTTTAAGTAAAATCTCTCATGCTTTACTTCTCTGAGAAGCAAAAAATTAAAATAGAAGTTCCCTCAAAGCCAACAGAACAGAGAGGGCAAGAAACAATGGGAGATGTGAGAGTGTTAATCAGAGGGACAACTCTGTAGCTTAACAAACAGCACTAATTACGCCGGGATAAAGACGTGTTCATCACACAGCTTATGAGACACAAGTTAATTGCCTCAGCTTGTAGTCGCCTCCCTCCATCGAAAGTCAGCTCATCAAAGTCACTCGGAGCAAATGCAACTACATTTACTTTCCCTCAGCCTCCGGTTTTTTTCTCTTTTTTTGCCTTTTTTGTTTTGATTTTTCCTTTGTCTTTCACCTGTTTTTCTCTCCGAGACATAATAGGTGTAACAGCCTGATATTTTATTAGAACTGCTAGTAAAACACAAAAACATATTATATAGTAAACATGTATTGATTTTTAAATCACACACTTGAGTCTGAAGCATTTGTGCTGCAGACTCGAGAAAGAGGGAAATATTACTTTCCAAAATGGCTGGAGTATGTATGCATGTACAGAGGTCATAGAAAAACAATACTCAGAGAGAAAATAGGGAATTAGATATATGTCAGCCAAACATGTGCAGCATGCAGAGAGGAACTCTGTGCCTTAGGCTGCTGAGCTTAGTGGATCAATATGCTAAAAATACATGAAGTGATGTATTCAAGGTGGGATAAAGATGTGTCACGTTTCCATATACATTTTATTTTCGCTTTAATGAAATATTAATTTTTGTGCGCTTTCTGACGAGTGAATTTTGTCTGCTAAAGAACAAAGTAAAACGTCTCCATCAGTATTCTTCTAGGGATTGTGATCAGAATAAGAGGGGGTGGCACTGAAAACAAAAAGTGAATATATTCAAACTCAACACTTTCAACATGAGACGGCGAGCTTGTCAAAGCTGCGACGATACAACATGATCAAAGCACGACAGGGAGCAACAAGTGAGGAGGGAAGAGATGGCAGCTGTGAATAACGCGCATCTCTCCGCAGGAGACGTTAAAGTCAACTGGAGTCATTAATCTAATGCATGGATATTTGTGCACCATGAATAATAAAATAATAAAGAAATGATTTGAATCAGCAGAATGTTCTTACACGAAACACTGTCAGTTGGTCGGTTCGTAGCTCTGTCATGCCGTTTTCTTTTTTTAAAAGTCTACTGAATAATGCTGCCATTTTATCGAAAATCCCAAAATCACAGAGGTATGTGATTGTACCGCTGAGTGCAATCACATATCTTTGCTTATTTCACATACATCTTTAGCTCTTTTAAAGTTGTTTTTAAAAATGGGTTTGAGTTTGTTGGTTTTGTTGTTTTAAGACTTAGGGTATTTTCACGCCTGATAGAGTAGACTTGGTTCAACTGGGGATAAAAATTGCTAAATTTGTCACATTTTCAGCTACTGCAGTTGTTTCACACTGTGCTGTGTCAAGAAAACCAAATCCTTTAAAAAAAAACCACAACTTCCTTCTTCACAAAATGTTAGATTTTAACAGCGAGATGATTTATTTTTTGTATTTGGCTAAAGACCACAAACCATTTCTCCTGCTAGCAATAGACTCAAATGTTCGTTTTGGTTGTACTTACCCAGAATGGCCTGGAGAAGTCTCTAGTCGCCTCACATAAACAGTCACCAGAGTTCACTTTAACTGATACCTGGGTTTGTAAGTGTACCACTTAGCATTTTTTGGTTCACATTAGAGTTTGATTACGCATTCACACCTCCCCATATAAACCAGATTTTCTAGGAAATTGAACAATTACAACAAACCGAACAGGGCAGGTGTGAAATCCCCCCAGAAACAGCTACAGTTTCTCATCTACGCGCAGTTCATAAATGTACTTTTTCAGCTCAACAAACTGATGTTAGAAGCATATTTCAAGTTGAAAATATTACATAACGGTCACAGGAAGGGTTAATGTCCAATAAAACATGATTCATAATTCTCTTCTTTATTAACTCTAATGCTAATGCTTTCATTTGCTGTCACCCAGCTTTCAGGGGCCACCTTTCACGCATGACCCTCCATCTTCCTTAGTTGCGTCAGAGGAAGGGGCAGCAAAGTTCAGAGCTTTAAAAGGCTTTGCATGCTTTGTCCATGTTATTTTACACATCTCCCAGATGTCCCAGAGCTCCTAAAGTGACAATCAAAGCAGGCCAACATTAACAGTGCTTTGCACTTGCGTGGCAGACATGGTATCACCCAAGACAATTCGGATGTCACAGCTGACTTGAGTTTGCCTTCTTTGCTGTTAACAGGATTTGACACAAAAGTAACATTTTGTACGACTTCAGAATGAAACGTCTTGCCAGCTGGTTCAAGAAGCGTTTGTGATCAGATCGCTTCACTGGTGTGGAGAAATATTCAGTTTTCTTTGCAGACAAATCAATTTCAAAAGTGAAATTTGCACATTAAATTGATCTGTTCCATAGAATGGCCTAAATCAAACATATGGTTAGGTTCATTTTTATGAAAATGGTTTTCAACCGGGGAAAAAATCTAAATCAAGTTAAGAACTTAAGATTAACATTATTAATAACTACATTGAAGCAGGTATTGGTACTTTTGGCAACGTTAGAATGTGAAACGTTCTGCTGATAGATATAACCAACATCTCCATAAAACTTGTCAGAAGAGGGAAGCATGCTGACAATAATCCAACACCAGCAGATAATATGGCTCCTCAAATCATCAACTGTAGAAACCTCATACAGGATCTCAAACAACTTGTCTCTGCCACTTCTATCTTCCTTAAGGCTCTTGGATCTTGATTTCCAAACGAAATACAAAGTTTACTTTCATCATAAAAGAAGCCTTTGGACGACTGAGCAGCAGCTCAGGCCTTTTTCTGCTTCACCCAGGTAAGATACTTCTGACTTTTCTCTAGTTCAAAAGCAAGGAGTCGTGACCAGTGTCCGCGATGCGCCTGTGTGTAAATATAAAAATCCAGTTACAACAAACCGGGGCGTCTACAGCTTTCATAAATGATGTATTAACACTTATTTTCCTCATATCAGCTCACCAAGAGTTTATTCCTATTGGGAGAAAAGGGAGTTGTGTCATAGCCAAAATATAGACGTGGGAATGCTTTTAGAAGACGCACTCCTTCAATAAAGGACAGTAATAAGCCCTGGCTGCTGATAACTCCCTATTTGTCTGAGGTTTCTATAGAAGACATGGTTCTTCAGTCACAGCCTCACACCAAAACTCCCTCAGCATTCTCAGAATCAGAGCTGCCTACTGAGTATTAACAAAAACTAGATATAATGGGAATTTGTGTTTTTAAACTTGTATAGGTGTGGTGGCGGCTTTTTTGGAGATTCCTTCCACAATTTATTCTTTAGATAGATGAACATATTGGTAATGGGCTTTTTTTTGTAAATCCTGTGCCATGAGTACCTTTCTGCAACATTCTCACAATTAGGCAGTTCATGTAAAGCACTTTGAACTGCCTTGTTGCTGAAAATGTACTATATAAAAATTACCTTATCTTACCTTTTAAAGATTACTTAACCACCATCTATACTGTACAATCATGGACTTGGCAACCATTCCTCTACATGAGTAAGAACATGGCGACTGTGGACAGTGAAGAGGCTTTGCAACATAACCTTAACATAACCATAATCCCTTCAGCTTGTGCACATTTTTTCTTCCACTAAACTTTCCAATATCATGCTTGAATACAGTTGGACTAGGTGAAGAGTTATTGTGGGTAACCCTCTGTAACCCTCTTACATTCAGTCAGACTGAATGGAGTAGTGATACTCCTGTGTGTCGAGTATCACTAGCTATATTTCAATCAATCATATATTTGTGCAATTTAACATTTAGAAAATAAAGTTCCTTAATAGAAATACACCAACTTAGAGGGAAAAAAAAGTTTTTTTCTGATAAAATGTTTGGGCACCAGGATAGTGCCCAAACTAGTGACTATCCATTATTAAGTTTCATTAAGTTTTTTTTTGTTTGTTTTTTTTGGAAAACTCTCACCAGTCATGTCATTAACAACCGGATGTTGCCGGCACAAACCACGAAGAAGACAGGAAGTAGTTGTAGGATCTGCATATTTTTAATGGCTTGTGTGAACAAACTCCTCCGTGTGTGATTTTAATGGCTTTCTTATTTTACGTTATGTTTTCTATCGACATGACATTAGCGGAATGTAAAGTTTGTGCATGTTTGTAATGTAAACACGGCTCTTCATAAACAGAAAAAAAAATTTGGGGGGTTTATCAGCTATAACAATAAACACTAAAGGAAATGTGTATTCATTGTTTTGTTTTGTTTTTAAATCATACTCCAGTTTAAATGCGTCTGTCTTATTTAACCTTTTGAATAATGTGTTCATGAACCAATTTCTGTTCGCCATTAAGTTCAAAACTTTACCACACAACAGATTTCTGCTGGAATCAGCAAAACACACAGACAGACATACAGACAGACAGACCAAACCGCCAACAGGTTCATAGTTTCAATCTGCTCTACACACCTGCCGTTGAGCAAGGCGAGGAAGTCGCCGGCGTGGTACAGGTCGTTGTGAGTCACCTGGCTGAAGCGGAAGGAGTTGAGGTTGCAGAAGGTGACCGAGGGGAAAACGATCATGGACGCGGCCACCTCGTCCAGCTTGGTGACGTGTGGATACTCGAAGTAAAACTGGACCCGGTCCACGCACACCATGACCAGGACGCCCAGAGAGGCCATGAAGAACACGATCCACAGGCTGCGCTTCACGTACTTGCGCTCATAGGTGAACATGTGCGAGATGCCGTGCAGCGTGGACCTGGTGGCGAAAACTTCAATGGGAGCCGGTCGCTTGTAGTCCACGTCCTCCGGGTCCGCGGCTTTCAGATCCATTATCTCCAAGCGGGATGAGTTTGGATGGACGGTGACTGGGAGGCTGCGAACCGCGCGAATTGGCTTTATGAATAAGTTGATGCTTTATTTATGAGGAGGATGTTGGCCGTTGCCAAGTTCACGCCCTTCTACGCATGTATTTCTCATGCGGTCTGTGTGAGATGTTGCGTCACTAAGAGCCGGCAACAAAAAAAAAAAATAAAGACAGAGAGAGAGAAGCTCCTCAATCAGAGCATTTAACTCAAAAATCGCATCTGAACACTCAGTCCGTACCGAGAACAGAGCAGATGTAGGAACCGTGCGAGATTTGCTGCCTCAGTTTAAAGTCACAGTTCCATCATTTTAATATTGGAGGAAAAAAAAACATCGGAGCGCGCATGGAGAGATGCCAGATGTCGCTGTCCTCTTCTCTCGCACACTTCTGTAATCTAAGCGAGTTGTTTCCACAGTGATCACCAAAAAGAGCAAAACACACCAGTTAAGGAATAACCAGAGCGAGAAGGGAAGAAAAGGGAATTAAGAAATCAAAGCGCTGGTGTTTCCTCTCTCATTGTAAGGCAGGAGAGTAGACAGGCAACATGGCTTTTCCCCCCCAGATCCTCAAATCAAATCCGAACACGTGCTGAATAACAAGGAGCCGCTGATCTCTGGCCTGTTCATGTTTTAAAAGCCGCCGTCGGCTCGTCCTCCTGGGTCTGAGTCAGATCTGCCGCGGTCGGTGCGTCTCTGCTCGCATCCATCCCTTCACCACAATGCGGGGAGCAGCACGCAAAACACACACATCCCCCCCACGTATAGCTTCAAGTTTATGTGAGGAGGTGGGGGGGGGGGGAGCGAAGGCGACCAGGGATTAAAGGAGGTTGATCCTGCTTGAAACACCTTTCCTTCTGAATTCAGCTGCGTTGGCCTGGATCACTTCCATTCGTCCCGAACGGGAGGGAGCAGCGATGGACGGCGGGCTGAAGGAGTCCGATGTCGGCGACACGCGACTTGTGTCAGGCTATTAGAATAAAACTACGTCACGGAGGATGTCAGTTTGCTGATACTTTCAGGCTCCGAGAGCTTCAAGTTTTCTCTTTCTGCCATTAGAGGTAATAATAATAACTGACCAAACATCATTTTAAAAGAACATTGGAGAAGTTACAATAGAACCCAATTAGATTGCACCAAGAAAACAACCAAAAACCTTGCAAATTATTAACTTCCCACAATACATTCTAATGTAAGCATTAAGTTTATAATGTGGGTTCCATGACAACAATGGTTAACATTTCTCTAACTTAACAGCTGCGAAGGTTTGTAGATCTAGTTCTCTCACTCCCAACAGCAGGTGTTTTTGGGTCAGTCTCTACTATGTGACTGGAATTTGGTCAAATCCTTCTTGCATTCAGTCAGACTGGATGGAGAACATCTGCAAGTATACATGTTCAAGTTTCTGCACAGATTTCCATTTAGATGTTGCTCTAGATTTTGTCTCCACCATTCTAACTCATGTTCTCTTCATTTTAAATGTTTTAGGATTTTACAACTCTACGCTACTACTGCTCTACTTTGGTGCTGACTGTTCTTGTCTCTTCACAATTCTGTTTGTTGTTCTCAAAAAGACTTATTGGGTTGTCAAAAAACAAATTATAAACAGGTGAACTATAAATAGTAGCTACATGACTTCTGAAAGGAATCGTTTGAGGTATCGACTAAACATAGCTAAACACAAATGCATGGCAAGCAATAAAAAAGAATAAATAACTGGAAAACTGCAGTTTTCCTATCACTTTACAATTTTGCTCTACTTTCTGTCACATAAAGTGACAATAAAATGTGCTGACGTTTGTGGCTGTAATGTGATAACATGTGAAAAAATTCAATGGGTGTAAATACTTTTGCAAGGAAGTGCTAGAAGATACAGTTCTATTAAGCAGAAAAATAAAGTTATCAATCTAAATAGGCAGTCTGTTAGCATATATGGTGTTTGTACCATTTATTCTTAGGATTCACTACAGAGAAGCATCTTGCAGGAAATCATTTGACTTTAACTGTTTCATCTCAGGCTGTTTTCCAAATAGGTTTTTGCCAAATTATTCAGCACATCGTGCGAATTATTCATGGAAAAGTCGCTGCCTTCAGCATTCCTGATATTAAGATAAATCCCAGGAATACTTGAGCATTAATAATCACATTTATAAGTGAAAGAAACATTCATGAAACAACTTCTTATGATTAGTTGAGTTTATCTTGTTGCTGCCACATTTCTGATGTTTTCACTTATGATTAGTAAAAACTATTATCTTGTATGATTGTCTCCAATATAAAAATACTAACTCAGCTGTTTTTGTGCCTTTTTTCTTACTGTATGACATTAAGTTAGACTAAACTTTCTTGTTTTAGGTCAGCTCAGATCCACTCATCTTTTTATTGTTTCCAGTCAGTTATCAACTCAAGGTTGCTGGTCAACATGGTTTATATTTGCTCAATGCTAGAATAATAATGAAAGAGTTTTTCTCTGAGTGGCCTGTCCTTGTTGGAACAGGACAAATTTCTCTGTAGATAATAAATCTCTTACCAGCTTCAACCAGCATCTTCACAAAGCAATTTGCTTTTATTCTGAGGGTCATATACACGTTATGCAACAAAACATGTTCATCATGGGGATACAGAACAATTATGTGCGTCTCCTTGCACATAATTGCGTGAACAGAATAACATATCTTTGTGCTAATGGAAACTGAACCCAAGGTTTGTGGAGAGCTAAGATTCCCTCTGACATGATGGAAGATTTATTTTAATTTACCCATAAGGAAGCAGTGTGTTTGAATGTCTCTTCTTACAGAAACTAAACATTTATTTGCAATACTGATGTACTGTAAGTTATAAGCTTTACTGCTAAAATAGCACCTATTGAGCTTAGTACAGAAAGACCTAAGTTGTTTTCCTACTTATCATATTCAGTTTTTAATCAGGCAAACAGCTCATTACCCAATAAGAGGTGGGTAGTCACTAATTACTATTACTCAGTGATTTAATGTCAAACAATAAAAGGAGGATATGGTTTCAGTCGTACCAACCAGAGGGCGAATCGGTCACTCAGATTCATTTAGTTCTGAGCAAATTATCATAACAGCAACAACAGAGTCCATTTCCTATGCTCATTCATTTCTACATGTATGCATGTTTACAGTTCATGTATTTTCAGACAAAATCTCTTTACGAATCTGTGTTCTGCTCCAAACAACGAATGGAAATATGTCAGCATCAACGGCTGAGCCAACAATAGGCAATAAGGCAGATGTGTCACTCGACTGCCGCTGCCAGATCTCTCATAGACACCATATTGCCAAAAGGCAAGGAGAGCTCACCCATGAAATTGTTCGTAGAACGTCCAAAATTGCTATTTGGCATGATATTGACTGGGAAAATGTGGCAGCATTTATGAAGCCTTCCTTTTTTATTGATCACTACTGCTGGGTAGGCGAGCCATACGTTGCTCTAATAAGGGGATGTGAGTCCTTGTCAGACATTCTGTTTGATATTACAGTAGATATTACATTTCTAAATGGCATTTTGATAGAACATGATTTACATTTACCTAAATTTTGTCTTTTTGTAGCTTATATGATATTGCTACAGCAGTCCAGGAGCTTCCATGAATATAAAAGTAAAATTCTACTCAGACTTTTCTGTTGAAGTCGGGGGGGGTTTCCCTGATCAGTTTATATTTTCTCACAATAAGAGGTGGGTTGTCAATAATTACCTTTACTCAGTTTCATTTTACTCTTTTACTCTTAGCAGAGTAGTTTCTTGGATCGATACTTCTTACTTAAGTAATGCTGAAATAGTGCTACTCTTACCTGAGTTGAATTTTGGGAACTAATCTATGTTATTATATAAGTGTTTAAATGATAAACTGTGATAGGGGGTCTTATTTTATACAGATACTTTGAAAACTCTGAAGCTAAGATGCAATAATCCTAAGACTAAAAACACTTGTAAAACAAAAATGTAAACGTTTTTTCTGCAACACCAATAAAATCTATACAACAGACATTTTATTTCAAAAAGGGGATTGAAGATCTGAAGAACCCAAGTATGATTTGGTCAGTTGATTGAGTTTAAACTTAGCAAATGTGGAAATAATTGCAAGAATCTGTTTTATTTTTTCAAGTTCATAAACTTGCAGCTTTCTAGGTTAACTCCACTGAGCTCAACTGGATAAATGTGAGAAAATAGATTTGAAGCTACTGGCTTGGAGAGCTAATCCATCCCTCCAACTGGAGAAGATGCTGATTCACAAAGAAAAAAAACAATACAAAGCAATATTGATAATAATTTGAATGTGTGAATGATGTGGAACGGGAAAACGTGACTATCAGATGTAAGATTAAAGAATAGAACACAGTGTATAAAAAAGAAATAGCTTTTATTCTGTTTTTGTTGTGTTTTTACCATAAGTTTACAATATTGATGTGCTGTACGCTGTAAACTCCACTCTATCTGTTATGCACAGAACTGAAAGGGTTACATCCGTTTCCTTATTTTCTTATGTTCAGTTTTTAACGAAGTAAACAAATCAGCACATCGTTAACATTACATGAAATGTGTGCAATAACATAGTGGAATACTTGAAGAGAAACATTCTATTTGTTTCCAGAATGGGAAAGAAACTCCTGTCCAATTTAGAGTTTGCTTTGCCATTTCTCTTTAGATGTCATTTGGATTACACTTGCAGAGAAAGTGGGTTTACACAAGGGAGGATCTAAAATCTCTCACTGCTTCTCTCTTGTGTTTGCATCTCCCTTCAGCTCTCTCCATGCATGCTAGCTGTTACTCTGGCTAAGGCGGCTAAAGCTATGTGGCTTGCCAACCTTCCCAGAGGGAGCTGGCAGGAAACCCGAACACACTCTGGGGTCCTATTGACATGTCTCTTAAGTTATTGTTGGGTAGGAAGCACACAGTGGGAGTGAGAGGCTCTTGACCCAGATGATTTAGGTCTTTCATATCCATGACCAGAACCTGCCTCTGATTGCAACGCTTTCTTGTCTTGGCGCTGATCCAAATAAGGTCCTCATAGACAGATGGTCATTAGATCTGATAATGGGTATCTGCAGGTTCCTGCCCAGACAAATGCCCACTGCTTTAGCGGCAATGATCATTATCAGTCAAGGACACTTTCATTGAAAGCAAGTGAAGGAATCATTAAAAAGGCTCGATATTCCCAGTTGTGACTTTTTACTACACAGTCGTCTCAGATCTCTTCTACCTCCAGTGACGCCATATATGTGTGCATGTTCATTTTCATTACTTTTTATATGTATGGTAACATGCCCTAGTGATATTAAAGGTGCATTCACACCTGTCCTGTTTAGTATGATTTAATGAAACTTAAGTTTGAATTCTAAAACAAAGATCTCAGTTCGATTAAAGTGAACTCTGGTGATAATTGAATGCATATGTGAACATCAAGCGGGCTGGAGACCGCTCCAAAAGCAGGGAGTGGACTATACCGCAGGGCATTCTGGGTAAATAAATATAATCAAAACAAATGTGCAGCAAAAAACTGACTTAATTATTTAAAACTGACAGAAATATATTCAGAAGGATCTGCAGATGTATCTTAAGGAAAAGTATTTAGTCAGGTTGGCAGAATGCAAATGCATGCCACACTTTTCAGATTTGTATTTATAAAATATTCTAAGGAGTAACATTTTCCCCATATGTAGTTATTTGCTACTCTGTCGGTCTGTTACACAAAATCCGAAAAGCGTGGGGATTTATAACTCCGATGTAAAAATATTTTAAAAAGTTTAAAGGGAGTAAACCAACAGTTTTGGTGCTACTATACCAAAAATGGGATTGTAGCAAAGCAATAATTAGAGTTTGAAAATTGCTATTCTTGTTCTGATTTTCAACTTTGACATGCACCCCTTCAGAATATGGTTTATTTATGTGGAGCTGCTACGGCTATAATGTCTGAAGCCACTTTGATTACAGAGTCCAGCAGGCACAGATGAATACGTACCTGAGGGTTATTTATCGATGGGTAGGTGGTGTCATCTCATCACTTGTATTCTGCTCTCTTTTAGTGTTCCTGATTGTGCCTGAACATGGGTTGTTCATCTGCGTTGCCAGTTCGATACAGCATCAGGTCCATCTCTGCTGGGAGATCGATTCTCTGCCCTGGCAAGAAAAAAAATTTGGAATTACCTTTGACAAACTTTGTGCACTGCAGCCTGAGCTTCGATCCGCCGCAAATGAGTGTCATGAGATATTTGGAAAGCAGAGGATTTTGAACTCCCGTCATAATTACTGGGCTGGCATTTAATCCAATTACCAAATACTCCTGGTGTCGGATAGGATTTCAGAAGTTTAGCTCAATATATGCTTTTGCCTTACATGCTTTATACTGAGGAGAACTGCAGAGAATTGGAGCTGATTGCATATTTCGTGTCTTGTCACTTTAATGGCTGCATGTTCTTGAGTGATTGGCTATTGTCTGCCGCTGAGGCCTTATTATACGACACAACAGAAACTGAATGTCCGCTGGCTTTCTTGCAAGAAGTGCAAAAGAAAATTTAAATAATCCTTTAGAAAAAAAACACCCAAGCTGCTTCGTTTCATTAATTACTAATTAAATATTCACCTCCAGGTTTCACTCAACATGTCTCCATTTAGGCTTCATTTTTTTATTTTATTTTCTCGGTAGTATGTTGCTGCACAGTTTTCTAAAGCAAACCTACGCCCTGCTTTTATGAGATATGTGCTTAGAAACAGGGGAAGCTGCTCCACGTGGCGACATGAAAGAACCGCATTCACACTGAAGCAATGATTAAAACTGAAATCACCAGCAATTACTTTTAAGTGCTGACGAAAAAGAGAGCCAACAGGGAAACTCAAAGCGTTTTCGATAAGTTCACTTAAAGCATGTATTAAATGTAAAATGAAGTATTTTTGAGCTATGGATGGATGGAATTAATTCAGGGGATTTTCTTGATGTAAACGTTTTAGACAATCTTTGTCAATTATCTATCATCTTGCTGGCTAGAATACATCTTGATGCCTCAAGGCTGGATTTGTTTTGTCTTTCCAACGAATTTATTCGTTGGAAAGACAACTGTCATTGACAGCTGTCAATGACAGCTGTCATTGACTCCATCAATGACAGCATTGATGGAGTCATCATTTTTTAAAGCTCTTCTAATGCAAACCAAAAGCTTTTTACACAACATCATAAGCTTCTGAGATGCTCTGGTCGTCACACTGATGATCATGTAAAACATCTAAGTTGATTTTTCAACATGGACACTTCATTCCGTTTCACTATTCAAAATTAAGGAAGTCTAAGTTAATTTTCTTCCCTCTATAATATCCCTTCATAATACTGACTGAAGTCATGCATGAAAGTAATATTGCCCAGACCAGTGAAGCTTTGCGATTACATTCTTCGTCTGTGTGCCTCCAATTGTCAGAGGTGGAAAGTGATTGACAGAATACACAATAGATTCGGAGGTTTGCTCCGTGTTGTTTAACTCGCGTCGTCCTCAGACATCAAACGGCCTCTAACCTGCTTTTCTTTCATGGGGTTGAATTTTGGAGGGAGAAAAAAGAATCTGGTAAAACTGTGACAGCTTTACAATTTGTACATTGACACATTAGTCTGCAAATGAAGCAGTTTCTGATACGACACATTTAACCAAACTGATGTTTGTGATGTTGTGCTAATTGACGTTTATTCACTCCACAAGTCTTGCAACACTTTGTGCTTGTTGAAAGTGGGATTACAGCATTTACCATTATCTCATATTTATTGTTCTGTGTGGAGCCATTTTGTCTGCGTGTTTTTTTTTTTTAATGAACCACAGAGGTTTTGATAAAAGCTGTGAGTGCTGCAAACGAATGCAACTAAATCTCCTGTGAGCTTTGCTTTAAATATTGTTTTCTTAGAAAATCCAAAGCAATTATGTGATATTGGCTCAGGGAAAAATAAAATCGGAGGCTGCAGAATGACAAAGCCAAAATATAAATCAAACATGTTGACAGGGAGACAGAAAAGTACATGTTCAATTTTGTACAACAATAATTTAAAAAAATCTTTGCTGTCATAATTATAATAATAATTATGAGGCTTTTACATACATTGTGAAGTCAAATCAGAAAAAAAAGGTAAAAGAGGAAAAAATCATGCGCTTCCACACGGACCTAAAAGAGGGACGGACAAGGAAAAAGAAAGAGAAGAGAACACGGAAGAGAAAGCCGCCAAACAAAGAGGCCAGGAGTTGCGCGGACTTTTTTGAATTCCAGAT
>CAEGAF010051633.1:0-11524 GCA_903067075.1 Micropoecilia bifurca
CACACACACACACACACACACACACACACACACACACACACACACACACACACACACACACACACACACACACATGCACACTTTATAAACATCAGCTGTGCTTTCATTGACAACTTGACATTTAGAAAATAAATTTGCTCAATGGAAACACTGCAATTTCGTAAAAAAAACATTATGTTTGTAGAAAGAAAAGTTTTGGTGCTAGGATGACATTTTTTTTTGACTATATTGAAATCGGTTTATTTCGCAAAACTGCATTGGAAACACATTTTTTCACCTCACACTAGTCACATGACCATCAAGCACTTGTTGCCACTGGCAAAAACCACAAAGAAGATGATACCAGGAAATAGTTGGAGGATGATGTCACAGCATAATTTTTAACAACTTGTCATGGGAATAAACTTATTCAGATGTGATTTTACTTGTATTTCTTATTTAATTGAAACGCTATATATTGTGAAATAGTGTTTTTTTTTAACATTAGCGGAATATTGACAGTTTTGCTCACTGCAGCTAAACTAGTAGATGCAGTACTAAATGATAAGCTGCATCTTTATTGCGTTTTGTGCATGAATTGGTGCTTTCTGTGTGGATTTCTCCTCTGCTTGAATATTATGTCGCCCATAAATAGAAAGTTCAAACAAATGTGTCTCAGTGGAAGCTATAAATCGATGTAATACTGAGGATGTATTAATGTAGCCCAGCTGGAAACAGATACAACTCGAACCTCATAAGGTCATAATACGGCGCTACCATATCCACTGACAGATGAACTGAGCCCCAGGGCATTGTGGGGGAAAAAGACAGCATGCATGATGGGACAGGAGGGGCACGTTTGGCTAACTTCCTTTTGAGAGACAACAGCAGCGTTATGCTCTGACTGAAAACCAACAATGGTCAGATCATTTGCCCAGAATGCCCGACTCAGCTGTGTTACATTTGTCAGATGTCCACAGAGTGACAAATTACAAGATGTATGTATATAGTACGTGTTCACATCCAGTAGATTACCGTTTTACAGAGGAATGTTGAATTCAGAACACGAACAACCCAGCCGCTGACGCTCAGCTTCCTTCTGGGTGTGTTGCAGCTTGTGGAGAAACCCTCCAGGAATCAACCGGTAACTTCTCCTCACCTGGTTACCCCAATGGATACCCCTCATACACTCACTGTGTGTGGAGAATATCTGTCACTCCTGGAGAAAAGGTGCACACACACACACACGCGCGCGCACACACACACACACACACACACACACACACACACACACGCACACGCACACACCAAAACACAGAAAAAAATAGAGTGTGATGACAGATTGATGCTGTCTTTTTTCACTGTTCTGTCACTGATGCCAATGTCTACAGTAACTAAAGGATCTTTCATTTGATCCTCCAGATTGTTCTCAACTTCACCACTATGGACCTGTATAAAAGCAGTCTGTGCTGGTATGATTACATCGAGGTCCGGGATGGATACTGGAGGAAGGCTCCACTGCTTGGTAAGATCTGTGTGAAAGAGAGGAACTGGAGTCAATTTCTTCCAGATGTAATGAAATTTGTCTCAGCTCCTTAAGAAACGACTTTACAGTCAAAAACACAACGCTTTCATCTGACTTTTTAGTTTTTGATCAGATTTTTAAATGACACACAGGCTCCAACTCAACTGTTTGTCAATGCAACACCAGACTAGCAAGATCAAGTATTCATGTGAGTGTGTACCAGAAATCCTTGCCAGTGTGAACTGCTTAAAGGGACAGTATGATGCATTTTCTGGAGATATACCACCAGTTTCTACCACCATTGTACTGAGAAGTAGCTCCTATAATGAGCTCAGCTGATGTACAGTTCCACCAGGTGTTTGCTAATTGGAGCTGGCTAGTCTGAAGGAGCTGAGGGGAGAAATGGGGGTGGAGTCACAGGGAGGGTCACTCAGTGAGCTATAAGCTCCTAAGCTTGGAGCTTCTCCCCAGGTGTTTCACACAGCTGAATTGTTGCCTCGGGAGATTAAAGGATTTCTTAAACATGAATGAATGAATCAAAGTAACACTACAGGTATGCTTTTGATGCGGGAATAATATTATAACACTGTAAAGATAAAAAAAAAAGTACATTTTTCATAATACTGCCCCTCTAAAGCTGTTTGACTTTTCAGGTCCTACCATAGTAAATACCCGTGGTGAATACAGGGTTTATTTAGCTTATAGTTCCCCCCATATGTTTTACTTTGCCACTGTGGCTCACTTCCTGTCTCAGCAATCTGCTCTGTCGCTCCGACCTAAATAGACCTCAGGTCCATCTTGGTCAGAAAGTCAGAGACAGAGTCGTAGCGAATCGTGAGGGATCTGCGACCTTAACATGTTTCATTTGCTGCGTACATCATTTGACTTGGTTTTCCGTTGGATTGGAAGCCAAAATAGATCAGATGTGTTTTGAGCATAAGGACTGTCTAATAATGATTGCTTCCTTACAGGGAGTTCATGGAACATCTGAAGCTGAAAGAAATAAAATTAAATAATTTTGATAAAGAAAATTGAAAGTTGAGAAATGTCATAGGGTTTGCCAAAAAGAAGGTTATTGAGGTAGATACAGAGCAGAAAATAAGGTAGAACTGATAACACACTGCTGGATGAAGGGCAATGGGTACAGGAGAAAATGTTTTGAATTTTTTTAGTTATTAGCCTGGCGGATAATTTAAGCCAAATTGGGCTTATAAAGGAAATACTTCTTATAATCAGTTCTTAAAGTGATTTTATTGATTTTAATTTTCTATTTGTGATTCTCAGGCAGGTTTTGTGGAGACAAAATTCCTGATGTCTTGATCTCAGCTGACAGCAGGATGTGGATTGAGTTTCGCAGCAGCAGCAATTGGGTGGGCAAAGGCTTTGCTGCTGTTTATGAAGGTAGCAGCTCCTAAAAATTAATAAATCACTCAGAGAAATTGCTGGTTAACATGCATATGCACTTGTATGCATATGTCTGATGATTAAACATGCCTAGTTTTTGAGATTAGCTCCATTACTCATGGTGCAGAGAGAATGTTTCAGGTCTCTGCGATCAGCAACGGTTGATGCTAACTCATCCTGTCCGTCTCTGCCTGCTGTGATTCTGTTTTCCTGTTCAGCCATCTGTGGAGGGGAAATTACCAAAGACTCTGGGCAAATTCAGTCTCCCAACTACCCTGATGACTACAGGCCCTCCAAAGAGTGTGTGTGGAGGATCACTGTGTCTGAGGGATACAATGTTGGACTTAGCTTCCAGGCCTTTGAGGTGACCCACTCTCTCTATCTCTGTGTGTGGGTGTGTGTATATTTGTGTGTTTCCAAGTGTCTGTGCGTGTCACTGTGTGCATGAGCTCGGAAAGTCTGGGTCAAATTTCACGCTCGTATTGTTGCTAGATAGGTAGTAAAGGTTCCAGCGGATGGTGTGTGTGTATCTGGGGCTTAATCCCATAGTTCAGATTATTCTCTCCATGTTTGTTGCTGTATGCTGCTCTGCTCTGTTGCATCAAACAGCAGCTGTGACTGTGCAAAAATTGGTGTTCTTTCTTCATTAAAGTGTGAAAACCTAGTCCTTGTTTCAACCACTTTTGATAATTGTAGGGACAAATGTTCAAGGAGAAATTTGTGTCCACAAGTGTTCATCAGTGCATCACATAGGAATTAGTTGTGTAGTCCTGACTTTCCTGTAGCCATATTTAGTTTGAAACAAGCCCCTCCCACACTTGTTGACTTTAGGGAAGATCCACTTGTAAAGTCCTGATTGTGTCAGTAGCTGTTTCCATTACAAATGTGAGCAAATCTTTGTCTATGTTTTGTGCATCTCTGCTGGGGAATAATAATGTGGAACCTTTTATTCAGAGTTGGTCATTTTACATAAATGCTCTCAGCAGTACTTTTACAGACACTCCTTGGTTTTTCTCCCTTCCAGTCATAAAAACTACAAGTATTTTTTCCATTTCACAGCAATGCTTAATCTATATAAAGCAATTAAGGTAGAAAGTTTGAGCCATATCAGCTATTAAACGGGGCACTGATGATGACTGTGACACTCCAAGAGTCTCACTGAACATGTGTGTGTGCCTGCACGTGTGTGTGTGTGACTGTGTGTTTGTGTAGGTCGAGAGGCATGACAGCTGCGCCTACGACTACCTGGAGGTTCGGGACGGCCCGCTTGAAACAAGCCCGCTGATTGGCCGTTTCTGTGGCTACGACAAACCTGAAGACATTCGCTCCACCTCTCACACTCTGTGGATGAAGTTTGTCTCTGACGGGACGGTGAACAAGGCTGGCTTCGCTGCCAACTTCTTCAAAGGTGAGGGAGCTCAATAAAGGCGCTCAGTGAGTGTTTTTCTCTTCAATTTTTTTTATGGATTGATTTATTGTCCTTTAATATCATATATCATCAATAATGCCAACAGTCTTGCTGTATTTAATGAATTTACAGTGAAACTTCATGTCTCCCCGTACCTGTCAGTTGTTTTTTCCCATGTGGCTTTTCTCTCCAAGGCTTTTCACATGAATTTTGACTCGTGTGTTCCAGAGGAAGATGAGTGTGCCAAGCCAGACAATGGTGGATGCGAGCAGAGGTGTGTAAACACTCTTGGGAGCTTCAAGTGTGCCTGTGACCCTGGCTACGAACTGGCTCCTGACAAGAAGAGCTGTGAAGGTAGTAATGAGTGTGTGTTTCAGCATTTCTTAGATCATAAGGCTCATTTTTCCAACATTGTGAGGACCTATTGCTACTTATGGGCCCCAAAAACCCAATCTGCATAACAAGAAGTTTTAGTTTTGGGGGTTGTGTTTAGGACTTTTATGATGTGAATTGAGTTTATGTTAGGTTTAGAGTCAAGCATGTACTGATAATGGTTTAGTTTGGGGTAAGGCTCAGAGTCAGGCAGTTAGACTGTAGAGATGAATGAAAAATGAATGGAAGTCACTGCAAAGTCCTATGAAGTTAGAAAAACATAAAATGTGCGTATGACTGTGTGTGTGTGTGTGGGTGGTGTGTGTGTATGAGGGACTGAGAATGTTCATTCTTGTTCACAGTGTTCTGTGTTTAATGCCAGTTTGACTCAGAAACATCCAAACAGCTTCCATCAACAGGAAAAAACACGCCAGATAAATCAAACAGGGAAAAGGGTTTTATTCCCACGATATAGACCATCTGCTAAAAGAACCAAACAAATATCATTCAACAGCGAAAATGGTGCATTTTAAATATTTCAGCTGTATAATTACTTCTGGGAAAACTTTCTTACAGTTTAAAGTACTTAAAGTGACAATGTATAAGGAATTGGTTAAACAGAGTCAGTCAAAACATCAACATTTAATACGACTCCTGTCAAACTTGTTGATTTAATAATGACACTTTCTTTGTACACATGACCAACTTAACTTAAAGTAAAAAGCATTCTAATTTAATTTGCACTCCGTTGAATGTTCTTCATTTTGTGCTACACATATGTGGCTTTGACACACGTTTAAATGCATGAAAATGGTTAAAGTGGCAGTATGTAACTTTTATTTAAGAAATTGCTCTTTTACATATATATTAAAATGCCACCATGCCGTGACAGTTTTACATGAGACAGATAACCAGTGAAAACATCAAGCTCTCCTGGCTTCTGCCAGTGGTAAACAGTAGAAAAGCAAGTTGATTGAATTTCCATTGGAAATTTTCTTCACTAGTTTGTTTTCGCAGATTGTTCTTTTATGAAAGGTTGAATGTGATTTGTGAAGTGTTTTTTTTCTTCATGTTGAAAGGCTCTATAAAAAGTTTTATACAGCACAGTCTGATGTTGTCAACTTTTTATATCTGGCAGCGAGCATCCACTTCTGAATTCTTTTAGCTGTTTCCATCTTCTGTCACATCATCAGTAAACACTGGAGACCGAGGCTGTTGGGACTCAATCCGGTTGGAAGCAGCACACAGTTTCTATGGAGCTGAACAGACGTTGAGTTCTGCTTCGGGTCATGTGTCAGTCTCAAACCACCCCTCCATCTTGTTTTCTTCCTGCCCTTTTGAAACTGAAGGAAGAAATACTGTTCTGACTTTTTGTTGTTTTTTTCGGCAAAGTTTAACCCTTGTATGTAGAAATGGGGTCCAACCGACCCCACACACATAAAACTTGTATCATTTGCTATAGTCCTCTACGTTTGCCTCAGTCCTTGCCCGGGTTAAGGGCTCTGGTGTTTTCTGTTGTTCTCCAGAGGATTTGTCTTGACTTTGAAGCTTTCTCTCTTAACTCCTTTTGCTAGTTTTCCTTGTATTTTGTTGTATTGTATTGTATTTTTTCATATGCAAGCATCTTTTCAGCCACAGAGAGCAACGTATTGTTTTTAAAATCAAAAGGTACTGTAAACCTAAGTCTGCCAGGGGTATGAGTAATAATAATAGTGTTTGTTGGTCATTAATAATAATAATAATAATAATAATAATAATAATAATAATAATAATAATAATAAGCCACCTGTATGTTAAAACTTAGTCACAAATCAATTGCATTCATTGTTTGAATTCTACCTGTTAATGACAATCAAACTAGAAACGTTATATTACATGAGTCATTTTTAGCAACTCTAAGCACAAATGTTATGATTTATCTTTTAAAAAGGAAAAGAAAAAAATCCTCCCCAGTTTTTTTTTGAGGCAGTATAGAAGGTGACATGTGATGTTTGAAGGAAGGAAAAGGAAAAAGAGAGGCAGCTCTGGTTGAGGTTAAATCCTGCTGTTCTGGTGACCAACATGGCAGCTGAGTCATCTCTTTCCTGTAGTCTGTCTCTTTGTTTTTGACCAAGCCCACCACAATTGTGTCACCTGCAATCCTGATAGAGGTTGCTGGGATGTGCAGTCATGAACATCAGAGGACTGAGCACACACCCTTGAGGCACCCCAGGCTCAGTGTGGTGATACTGGATGTAGTGGTGCCAACCCAGACTGCTCGTGGTCCAGTAGCCAATCACAGAGAGACATGTACAGGCTCAACCTCTCCATATTCTGGATCAGTTATTGTGGGATGATGGTGTTAACTTTGACTTGGCTGCTTTTTTCTTGGGATTAAATGTAGAAAAATCAAACTGGGCTAAGCAGGGGAAATCACTGTAATGTCAGTATACGCTCAGTGCGTTTCATGTACCAAAATAACCATGTTGTATATTGCTGGGCCTGATTTATTTACATCTGTGTGTTTTCAGCTGCCTGTGGTGGTCTTCTGTCCAAGCTGAATGGAACCATCAGCACTCCTGGTTGGCCTAAAGAATATCCACCCAACAAGAACTGTGTGTGGCAAGTGGTGGCCCCCACTCAGTACCGCATTTCCATGCAGTTTGAGGCTTTCGAGCTGGAGGGCAACGAGGTAACCATGTCTGGGTGTTAGCATGCAGATCGGCTGGCTGCAGGGCTTTCAGCAACACGCTAACGATTCCTTCTCCATCAGCGCTTTAAGACCCCAACGTGATCCTCGTGTGTGTGTTTAGGTTTGTAAATACGATTACGTGGAGGTGCGGAGCGGCCTCTCATCCGACTCTAAGCTGCATGGGAAATACTGCGGCACAGAGGTTCCCGAGGTCATCACCTCGCAGTACAACAACATGAGGATTGAGTTCAAGTCGGACAACACGGTTTCCAAGAAAGGCTTCAAAGCTCACTTCTTTTCAGGTAACACTTGAGCATCTTTGTGTGTCTTTGGCAGAGTGCTTCGATTGAGCATCAAAATGCATGACTTGTTCTCACTTCCTGAGAATCTGGATCAATGAGTGATGAGCAGGAGGAGAGATTTCATCAGGACAGAGAAGAGATGGAGAATTTTACACAAATGAAGATGAAATGTTCCATTCACATGTACTTACAGTCAGTGGTGCAAAAAGTGTGTATGCAGCGCATGCAACGCATAGGGGCACAGCACCAGAGGGGGGCGTCAAAACCCTGTCTGGATGGGGCGGCGTGCCGATGATGTTTTCCCATACACTTTAGTGCCTTACACTCATTCACCTCACACACATAACAAGGTAAATGTAGCGAGTTTTTCCCGTCACGTATCGTCGCCTCATGGGGAGGGGGGAAGGGTACAACGGGCGTATGTTTTCTACGCACCTTCACCCTGACCTGACGTACTTTCCCCGGGGGGCGATTTATGTTTTCGCATCCTGAATAATGTGTAGTTGCGCAACTGCTTACAGTGCATATCAATTTACAGAAATCCAGGTTTGTAACATTTATTTTATACACTCTGTTAGAAAACAATTTGTTTCTCCTAAAACCTTTTGTGGATGAGAAATGTTAGCAAAATTTAACTGTTTGTGTCATAAAATGTCATCAATTCAGTCAGGAGATCAGATTTCTCTAAATCACATCAGAATAAAAACCTTATTGAGGAAAAATAGATGTCATTTTTTGATTCAGCAGTGAAAAATAATCCTAATTCAGTTGAAAAAACATAGACAACTTCCTAAAAATATTTTTTATAACAAAATCATTCCATCCATTAACATTGGGAGGCCAGACCAAGGCACTCCGGCAGCATCTCTGAATGTTCTCCTCTTCTAGGCTGATTTCATTCAGTGGAACAACTGGTCGTAAATTATTTCAGGACCTTTTTAAATCCCTCACTAGACTCATTATCTGCTTTGGTCTTCCACCTGAAATGCCTCAGACAGCTCTTGGGTTCTCACCATGACGCTGACGCTCACTTCATCTGTCAGGAGCACAAACAAAGCAAATGTCTGAGGTTTAAAAAGGACAAACTTTTTTCTTTGTAATACTTGCTGCTTCTTTTTTTCTGTTTTGCTTGGACTGAGCTAGGCAAGAAGGGTTTCATTCATCTACTTTCAACCTATAACTTGCTACAGAAAGCTTTGAAATTGACTGAATTTTTATGACTGAATGCTTTTACCTCCAAATTAAAAGTTCTTGAGTCTGATTCAGTGGCATGCTGGTGTTATGTGTTTTCCAGGCTTGTAGTTTTATAGCATAATCAAGTAACATTGTTGCCTTCAGTTGTTATAAATTGCTGTATATGTGACACATAGTTTAAAAGAAATTCGGCCACGCAATTTAATGCCTTGAAATAGGTCCTCTGTCTCTTTAAGAAACTCCGGCTCTTTCCAACACTCTGCCTTCAGGAAGTAACCACAACAACTCTTACAACTGCTCTTAGGAGTGTTGCATTGAGATGTAGTTTTGTATGATGAGCTCAGCAGACTTGCAGTTCCACCAGCAGTTAGCACTGTCTGCTAATTGCTGCTGCTAGTCTGAAAGAAAGAGCCATGCATGGAGGGGCGCGTCACGCCACGTCACGCCACGTCACGCCATGTCACGCCACGTCACGCCACGCCACGCCACACCCCGTCACGTGTTTTTAGGGAGTAAGGGAGAGTCTTGTAAGACAAATTTGCAAAAATGTGGGGCACTGGCAATATAGTTTTTTAAATTCAGAAATATGCCTCACACTTTGCTTTGTAAAAAAAATGAAACAAAAGGCACCACCTTCTTCCTGTAGACGTCCCTCTGTCCAACCCTGACCATCCTCTTTATGAGATGTTGGTTTATGCCCCCTCACAGATAAACTTGTAAAACTCCAACTGCCTGCAGAGCCTTTAGGATTTGTAGATTGGCGCTGTGGAGAACAGATAGCCCACACTTATTTGCACCTTCCAGGGATACGTTTTGGTTGGCGAGCGGCCAGCGGCTTTAGGGACGTCCCCTCTGCCTCCCAAACACCACTAATCCATGTGTGCATGCGGACATACATTTTGTGCTTGACCTGAAGACGGCTTCAATGAGCTCCGTGCAACATTGGCTGCAAAGCCTCTTAGTCAGTGATAGGGTGTGACTGAGCCCACAATAGAAACTGTAATACCACATCAGACACAAACACACGTGCACACACACACACACACACACACACACACACAGACTAGGATTTAGTGGTTTCATTAAAATCAGATCTAGCTGAGTTGGGTTAAGAGTCATCATCTGTGTCTAATCTTACACCTCTTTGTAGGGAGTCTTGCTTCCAGGCATGAAAACATCACAACACTTGTTATTTTAGTCATGGGGTTTCCTGTGCATCTATCAACATGGCAGCTCCATGCAGATCAGATCTTCCACCCTCTGCTCCCTGTAGAGTCCAGTTCCTCTGAATGGCTTTGTGGTCAGCAAGGCGGTCAAGAGACTAACAGCACTACAACTCCGGTTTTGGTTTCTGTTTAAAAGTCTGCAGAGTCTGGAGATTTCCCAATATTTCAGTTCAACATTTAGAAAAAAAATCTGTACAAAAAATGTTCATGTATGTATGTTAGAAACAGATCCAATGAACTGTCACCGCTTTTATTTTCACTCACTTGGAGGTTGACACTGGTTCAGTTTGACAGCTCACACACATCTACAAAACCGCATGTGAGCAATTTCATAGTGTAATTACTACAATATGGAAAAAGGATCATACACACTTGTGTGCTGGAACAGAGACACATCTAAAGTATGCAGGGCAATAGAAGAAATCTAATCAATAGTCTAATCAATAGAAGAAATCCTAATGTGTTATTCTAATTTTCTTCAGTCATTGAAACGACAAAAATTAAAAGCTTGAAATATTATGTAATGAGTCCCTGTAAAATCATGAGTTGACTGGCAAAAAGTATTGTACTTTTATACAATATTCACATTTTTTTCAGATGTACCTATATTAGTCAGTTTTTACATTATTTATTTTGTAAAGTTTTAGAGAGTTACTTTAGTCATATTTTGGGCTACATGAAATGTTTAAAGCTGGGATCTGTCCTTTTTTTTAACTTTGTGCCTTATGTTGAAATGTTTGCTTGAAAGCTAAATAATGTTCTGTTTGCGCATGTTCATGTTTTCACCACTTCTGTCACCTTCCCTTACGTCACCTGACCTGCTTGCGTTGGTTCCTTCCATCTCACCCCCCACACCCCACATGTCCTTTGGGGCATTTTTTTCGTTCGCCCTCCGTTTTCTTTCCCCTCCCACTTCCCTCCATCCCTTCCACTTCGTCTCTGTTATTTCCACATGAGTGACGTGCTGCATGTGTGTCTCTCACAGACAAAGATGAATGCAGCAAGGACAACGGCGGCTGCCAGCACGAGTGCATCAACACGGTGGGCTCGTACGTCTGTCAGTGTCGCCACGGCTTTGTGCTGCATGAGAACAAACATGACTGTAAAGAAGGTGGGTTCCACTTGCACCCGTGTGTTCACACACCAGAGTGAGAATGGCCGGGACGCATGTGCATGTTGATGACACTTTTGGTCATGAAAACAAGAAATTCCAAACCTAGGATCCACATCCAAAATTGTCAACAGAAAATGTTAAGCTGATCTATATAGACAACCTACCTGTTACATTTCAAGTAAATGCTACATTATTAGCTTTCTCACTGCCTTAGTGAGTCTCTGTCTAGATCAGGGGTGCCCAAACTTTTTGAGACCAAGATCTACTTTTTCTCTCACCAGCCGCCTGAGATCTACCTCATGACACAAAGACACAAAAATTGCAAATTA
>CAEGAF010051640.1:0-54051 GCA_903067075.1 Micropoecilia bifurca
CTCCACCAGCGGCTCTAACACTGAAGGAGTTAATTCACTGACTCCACCCAGAATCACAGATTCCCACCAAAGCGAAGCGACAGAAGCCAAGACATTCAGGACGATTTACTTTCCACATGTCTGAGTTATTTACTGCACTTGGTAAGTCTTTTTTTTCTGAGATGGTTTATAACTATTATTTTGAGTTGAGCTCAACCTGTATGATAGAGTCACGTTCGCCTCACGGCTCGGTGTTAGCATGTTTAGCTTAGCATGTTTAGCTTAGCATGCCGAATGTTAGCGGAGTATAAATGTTGGAAAATATCAAGCCGGTGAACAATTAATAAAATTATTGGCTAACTTGAACCGATCCGTAATAATCTAGAGTATGCTTTTTTTCATGATATTAAACGTTTACATGCATATTGGTCAGATTTATTAACCTTTCTGATCGATTTTTTTCCTTTGAAAAAATATAAAAGCCTTTTTCACGTTGAGAGCATTATTACCGGTGTTGTGTCTTTTATACACGTTTTGCAGCATGTTTTAATCCTTTTATTGTCTTTTTGTATATATTGGAACCAGTCTG
Source organism: Micropoecilia bifurca (assembly GCA_903067075.1). NCBI lineage: Eukaryota > Metazoa > Chordata > Actinopteri > Cyprinodontiformes > Poeciliidae > Micropoecilia > Micropoecilia bifurca. The sequence goes on from CAEGAF010051640.1 coordinate 569, forward strand.
GTTGAGGATGAATCGCCATCGTCAATCCATGGATTCTTCAGAGATTCAAGCTCCAAACATGATGATGTAATTGTTAATATCTCTGAAAAGCTGCATTTCTGTAATGGAGCCTTGTTGTTAGAGTTGTAGTAAAATTATTCCTTCGTTCAATTTCTCATTGTTACGTTTTTTGTTTGTTATGATCCAGAGACGGACACTGACTGTCCCACTCAGAGACTGAAGACTGTCTGATGCAGTAGAGGAGCATGTTGGTGTCTCTGGCCAAACATCACGAACAACCTGAAGACAATCTGTTAGTGAGTGGACAGTGAGTGGACATCTCTCTGCTGAGTGGACATCTCTAGTGGAGTGCAGAGAGGAACTGACTATTATCAACAGAAACTGGATAAGAATTGATGGATCTGAAAATCAGGTTGGTCTGTTCTGTACTGTAATATCTGGCAGTCTTCGTGTTAAAAGAAAATTTACTCTATCATAATCATATTACATGAACTGCTTGCTTTACTTTATCCACCTTGTACTTTGAACAATTTCATGCATATTGTATTGAAGAAAAATGTATTAAGCATTACTGCATTTTGTATTGCACAGCTGATATGTTAGACCTTTTGATAACAATATGTGAATGAAAGAGACGTGAAACATGCACATTATTCCACATTGTAGTATGTTTTGTAATTATGGTGCATATTTTGAAATAAATGCATTTGAGAAAATCATTGCCTCTTTATTAAATGTTTATTTTCCAAAGAATTTTTAAAAGTTTAAACAATAAAATACCTATTTAATATTAATTACAAATAACTCTTATGAAGTTAAATAAATACTCTGTGAGAGTTAACATTAAGATCTAACACTGAATTAGTGTTAGCAAGTGTTAAATGATTAACTCCAGCAGACCTGATATCTGACACTTTATAAGAGTTAAGGTACCAACTCTCCAAAAAGAGTTAATTTAACACTTTTTGGTGTGGACCCATATAGACACTTTAAAAGTGTTGAAATCAAATCTGACAGTGTTAATCTGGGCCCGCTGGATTTGCTGTGTACTATCCAACATCAGTATGTCAACATCACCAGTTTGTGCTTAAATATATGAAATGCTGAGGAAAATCCATCTATTAAGGTAGATAGACTGCTCAAAAGGATCATCATTAACTCCCAGTTATTAATGACTAAAGGTTGTTGTCCATTTGCAACTAGAAAACAGATCAAACGTGGTGTTATTCTGAGATTTGAGATTAGACTTCCATGGTAAATAACGTTACTTTAGCTCTTTGCTGGCATTCAGTTAATCCCTACTGGGTTTGAAACTTTGACACAGTGTAGCTGAGCACAATTTATTGCTGTGGTTGGTGATAATTCAGTGCGACTGGTCCAGCTGTTGACCTGACCCCAAGCTTGCAAACATGTCTGAAGTTCAAAGTGTAGTGGACCTGTTTAACATTAACATAGTTGAAGTTAGAAACATGCAGTCACATAAGTGTAATAAGCGATTGCAGGTTTACGGTGCTGGCCAGGGTCCTCAACTGAACAAAGTGGACGGCTTCCTCTTAGTCTTTGCCAAAAGCAAAGACGTTCAAGTATCTTGGCATTGCGCTGTTGTCGGAATGGAGAGGAAGTTTGATAGATGGCTTGAGGCGTTGTGGGCATTGATTGGATCTGTGGTAGAACTATATTTACCTTCTGACCTGAGATCCCTCAGAATGAGTTGGGCAGTCAGTGGGAGGTAGATAATCTCAGAATAGAGAGAGACAATAGAGGGATGGAAAACAAGGACAACCAACAAGCCTAATATTTGTCTAGAGAATCTGTAATCGGAGGAAATATTTCAGTAAATAGTAAATCTCTTAAGTAAGCACTATTTTGCTTGTTTGATTATCACTGATTAACTCTGTCTGCCGATTATACAACCATGGTGTGTAACCAGAAAACTGATTTGCAACAAGCAATGAAACATAACTGACCCTGTATGTTATTTTTTCCATTTGTAATTATGGATCTATAGATATTGAGGTTTTTTGACCTCTCCAGCATTTTTTTCCCACTAAAGCAACTAATAATTCTAGAAACCTTTGTTGGTGTTACTGGAGACTCCTGTGACCACAAGTTGTTCTTACTTTTCTCAGTGAGCAGCAGGCACTGTTCCAGCGTAAAATATCATCATATAACAATAATAACAATTATTAACCATATCAAAGTGTCTTTGTGCATCCCAACCACGAATAAAGAAGGATTAAAAAAAATAAAAATATTGAAAATGCACATTTTGTGTTTTCACCAATAAGTGTTTCATAAACCTCAAACTAGTATGTAAAACAATATAACTGCTTCTTGTTGAATTGTCTAATGTGGAGTTGACCAGTAAAGTGTGTTAAATCTTAAAAAAAGAGATGGTCAAATGAAGTAAAAGGAAAAGGTGGGAATAGGAGGCTCCAAAACAGAAGCTAACTGTAGCGGTTAACTGTTTTGTCAATGTTCTCACAATTCATTCATAAAGCAGGGGAAGCTTCTACAAATCAGCCAGATTACACCAGGTAACAACAGCTGACTCACTTCATAAGACGTCCTTCACTTTGACAAGAAACATCAAAGTGATTTATTGTGAGATTTTACGTCATGAGATTACTTCTATACTTTTATTGTTTTATTCTGCTCATGTAAGTAAACAAATAATGATAAACATTAATTCAAGACTCAAATAAAGGGGAAAAAGGAAGCAAAGCTACCCTCCAAAGTGGAGGTTAGCTTTCAAAGCAGAGGCTAACTTTAGCACTACTCTTTTTTTTTTTTTCATTTATCTACCCAAACTTGTGCGACACAAGTAATTTAAAGCAGTGGAAGCTTCTACACCTGGTGTAATCGGGTGTAATCAACTGATGTATAACTCTCTTCATAAGATGTGCTCCACTTTTAATGTGTTTAATAGTGAGATTTTTGTGGCGTGAAATTACTTTTACATATTTAATTTCTTTATGCTGCTTATGTAAAAGTGACCCAAAGACGACAATGAACATTGAGTAGTGACTTGATAAAAACCTGGGAACAGGAAGCTCCAAGACAGATGCTAAATTTAGCAGCTAACCATTAGCTAGCCTGTGTTCTCTCATTGTTTTCACAATTCGTTTACACCTGGTCTGGTACTGATTTTAGTTTTTTTCATTTGACTACCCAGATTTGTACCATGTAAGTATTTTATAATGGAGGCCTTTGCAAATCAGCCAGATAACAGGCTAATAGCAACTGCCTGACTTCATAAGACGTTCTCCACTTTCATTCATGCAACTTTTTATTCTGACCATGTAAAAATAACAAATAATGACAATAAACATGTCAACATTTAGCCTACCATTAAGACATTAAAAACACAGATTTCTGTCAACTGCCAGGCTGAAAAAGGTGCACTGCTGACTGTTATCCATCTAGGGTTACTTCCATGAGCAAGCAGTTCTTAGTTTCACAGCTCAGGGTTGTTAATGGACATGTTGGGTTTTGTAGAGATCAAATTTAGTCTCAGTTTTGCTGATTCATTGACTGTGGAGCCGTAGAGGCCAGATCATCACCTCAAGCAAAGTGTGCAGCTGAAACGATAAAGCTCCTATTGGTGTAAACAGGCTCTGTGGAGTGGACACTGTAACACTTAAGTGACTGTCTCTTCACTTCACTGTCGTGTTTCTTTAGACGCTTTTGAAATGGCAGTAATTAAACCAGCAACACGATGACCGGCTGTCACATGAACTGTCTGCTCTACAACAAATCTGTCTCTATTTAATTGAATTAAAGCTAATGGGTTTATGGACAACACTGCCTGTATAATTAGCACATTGCCCTAATTAAGCTGACAATCGTTTAGAAAGCCATTTTCCCTCTATTGCCAATCTGTTTATAATGTCTAGGCTTATATAGCTAAATGTATGCTTTTTGTGTTAAATATTAATTAACCTGGTGTTACTTACAAAGTTTTTTCCATCATGTTCTCCTCTAGGCTCTCTAAAGACAGAAGTGACAAGTTGGAAGAAGAGGTTGCTCATCAGTGATCAGAATCTGCGCAGCAAATGAACAAGGAGACTCTTGATCGACGTTTCGCTCAGAAAACAAATCAGGGTTCAGCCTCGGTGGGAGCAGAGCTCCACTGAGAGGAAGCAAAGAGTCTGAGAGAGCCGAGCGCACAGTCCCATTGGTTAGCTAGGATGGCGGTGCTGATAGCAAAGCGGCAGGGCTTCGGCCTGCTGAGGGTCCTCCTGGTGCTGTTGGGACTCTCAGTGCTCTGCGGTGTTGCGTTAGGAACCAGGAAAGGACATGATGCGCTGGACCACAGGAGCCACAGACACAGACATCCAGGTAGGACTGAGAAACAAGCTACAAATACATATTTACACCAATTTTTAAATGGATTGCTGAAACATTGTTGTCATAGTGAAGTTAAAACTGAGCTATATCACTGTTTCTAGATCCACCAGTCTCAACTCTTGTTCTGTATGATATTATGTTCTGACAGTTTGATTCATTCCTCAGGATTAAGACATTATTTTTGCAATAAATTTGTGAATTCACAGAAAATTGTACAAACAGACAAGAATTACAATAAAATTAATAATAATGTTGGGTTAATAATATTACATTATTATTAATCAACAATATCTACTTAATACTATTGATCTTAGGAAATATGCACATAATTAAAGCTCATTATAAGCCTGGTGGGCCACCAGACCCCAACCGGGGTAAGGATTGTTTGTTTGTGTTTTTTAATGTTTATAGACTTTATATTTGGCATTTAATTCTTGCTTATAACGTCTTCCAATAGCTTATATCACCTAATGATATGATATCTAGGTAACATTTTTAACTCACAAATTCCTCAGGCGGCTGAATGATTGTCCCACCACCAGGCGTAGAAAGTCTGCTCATATATATTTACATTTGTTTAAGTCACATCCAGAGCAAATTGCCTGTGTTCTCAAAGATCAAACAGATCAAAAATATCATTTTTTAAGGATTTCTTTCCCCTAAAAAGATAGAATCTGCAGAAACCTGGTTTTAATGGTGCAGAGGAAGGAAACAGGAAAATGGGTCAGGAATCCCACTAACGGTAGAATTAACTCTGTCTTATGATGAGCTCTGTCTGATATTATTGAAAAAATTTCTGTCTTCAAAGAAAAAAAATTGTTTTTTAACTCCATTTGTTGGACAGTAAGAGTTGGGAAGTTGAGAGTACAAAGCAAAATAACAGTTTTCACTCTGATGAATGTGTATAAACACATTTGTCCTCTGTTGTATCCACTTCCAGTAATTTTAACATCAGCTATATCGTTTTGTCTCCAAATGAGCGACTTAATGTAATGCATCGTTTTGGAATTTGCTGCATAACTTATTAATTTGGAAACACCAGTGCAGCATTAATCCTCCAATCGGTTGTTGTTCTGAACGTTTTTAGAACCTGGTGTTTTCTGTTACAGCCGTATTTTCATCCAAGTGTTTTTAAGTGCATTTTGAAGTATCGTCATCCAAAAGGTTAACAGAAACAGCCAAATTCAAACTAACTACTTTACTTTCACACAAAATAAACACTTTTTTAGATTTACTCTACTGGACTGAATGGGTGGAATTGCTCTTGTTTGTATTTAGTGCAATTAGTATTATGAATCTAGTGCAGAGTTAAAGTAAATAAAGGGAGCTAAACATCCAGCTGTTTGCATTCCAATGTTCTTTAGCATTATAAAAAACATGAATTCAAATGTTTCTGTTCGTTTCTGAGTAGTTGGTGAGAGTATTAGATTCAAATGTTCAACCTTTCACTCGGAGCATCCAGCTTGTTGAAGTTTGTGTTGCCCATCCCTGCAGTGAGACGCTGCAGCATGGATTTAGTTTGGTTTAAACCCAACGCTGCTCTGCTTAACCACAAAGCAGCTGCACCGCAACAAACAGAGGTTAAATGCCTCCCTTAGAACCTTCTGAAACACAATTCCTTGAAGTGTGTGTTCTTCATACAGTCCTCCCACACCGTCCCGGTTTGGGATTTGCTCGAGTGACCCGGAATTCAAAAGCAGACCTCGGTGCTCTGGAGGTTACAGCTTCTCAACCCACTTTTAAGTTTCATCTCTGAAAAAAAAAAACCCCAGTGTTTATGAAGTTCAGAATTGTTTTTCTTTCAGTTTTTGCAGTGTTCATTCATACATTCCTCATAAAGTAACCTTAATTTGTGTTTTCATTTGTCCTCTAGCATTATGTGTGTAATAACATCAAGAATATGCTGTCAGTTTTCCACTCTAACTTTTCTTTGTGTAATATGTATTAATCTAACTGGACACTTTGATGTCTTAGGTCACTTATCGCTACACAGACATAGACAGAGGACAGGGAAGGAAGGCCAGGTACTGCACCGGTCCAAACGAGGATGGGTTTGGAATCAGTTCTTTGTCATTGAGGAATACACCGGACCTGACCCGGTATTGGTGGGGAGGGTAAGTTTTCCACAAACAACCCTGTAATACTTCAACGTCTGCCAATATATCTTAATAGACATAAATCACCAAGCTCTCAGTTGCAAAAACTTGTCATTACAATATCATATTTTGCAGTGTTTCAATCACAAACTGATACTGGAAAGTGGAAGAAAAGTTAAATAAAGTTTTTCATTTTAAAAATGTGAATCTCACACATGTCAATACTTTGAACTGTATTTGCTGCAAAAGATGAATTACAAAGTGTTTTTGCTATTCCTCTTCAGGCTTTGCACATCCAGGGATGACAGATATTTCTTTATGACAGAATAACTCAAGTTCGGTGTCTAGTGGTAATCATTTGTGTTAAGTCCCACTGAAATGAAACTTTGTAAAACAACCTTTAGCGGCAATAACAATTCAAAATCAGGAAAGTGAACCTCCACCCTGACATCAAGCAACATCTAACAGGTTCCCCTCTTGTATTGCCTTTCATTATAACGTCATCCATCCCATGAAGTACAGTAGGTGTTTACCTTAATGCGTACAGTGAGTCCAATGGCAGCCACAGCGCAGTCTTCAGAAGGTGACTCCCAGTGAGATTTAAATGAAGTATTGAGAGTAAAACACAAGTAAAAATGGGGTCAAGCTGACATTCATCTGGGGTGATTGGGGGTTTTCCTAAACAACACCATGACTTGGAGAGAACAGTGGCATTCATAGAGAACCGAAAGTGACATCCGCAATGCAGCTTATTTCATAGTAAAGAGGCTGTAAAGACCGAAAAATTGAATGTTGAATAATCCTCGTCTTTGTAGGAATATTCCCTTATCTCTTCCTGTATTGACATTTGCTTGTCTGGTACAGAACATTCTCAGCCTTTCTGTCTCACTCTGTCAGGTCTTTGGTATGAAGAGTTTGGAAATTAGAGCCTCAATTCCCATCTAGCTGTCAGGCAGCCTGCCTGTTCTTCTTATAGTTTTTCCTGTCACTCACTATTCCCCTTTTCTATCTCTATTCTCACCACAAAACCTGAATTTCAGACGTTTTTTTATGCTCGTGCATTTAACCCTCCTGTCCTTGACTGTCTTGTTTGCTTCTTGTCTCTTCAGCTTCACTCAGATGTGGACAAAGGTGACGGTACCATCAAATACATTCTGTCCGGTGAAGGCGCAGGAACGATATTTGTCATTGACGACAAGACGGGCAACATCCATGCCACAAAAACGCTGGACCGCGAGGAGCAGGCCCAGTACACCCTGACAGCACAGGCTGTGGCCCGGGACACCAATGAGCCACTGGAACCTCCATCGGAGTTCATTGTGAAAGTTCAGGATATCAACGATAATCCACCAGAGTTCCTGCATGGACCGTACTACGCCAGGGTGCCTGAGATGTCTAATGTTGGTGAGTGATTTAGAAGGCATCAGGGAAGTGAGAAATGCAAGCCTGGAATGTCTTCCTCTTTTGTTGCTTTGTTTGTTGGCCATGTTTCTCAGGGATCCAGATTGAGGCCAATATCCCACATAGCAACAATATCTGATAATGGTAATCAGGCTTTTTCTTGGTTACATATTTCATGTCTCTTCACCATAGAGTTACACAAATTGAATTGACAAAAATACATTTGCTTCATGGAAACAACCCAAATTTGAAGAAACTCCAGTTTTTCACTCAAACGTTTGTGCGCGAGGATGAGGTGGGTTTTTTTGGACTCATTGAAGTAGATGTATTTTGCAAAACAGTTTTTTTTCCATCTCTCAAGTCACGTGATCAGCAGCTGGAGGTTGCTACTGACGCAAACAGCAAAGACGATATCAGGAAGTGGCTGGAAGATGTTGGTTTGTTTTTGTTTAGATTTTTTAAGGACAGTTTGCAGCTGGCTCCACCAGAGCTCTCACAACATAGTAGCAGATAGTAAAATTGTGTTTTTTCAACAGAATACCGACAGAAACCCACAAGTGGGTGAGATATGCACTCATTTGTGATGGAAACACAGTTGATGAGGTTTTTCTCTGTACAACATCCAGAATGAAAGACCGCTACCCCCAAATAAAGTCCTCAACCTCCACCTATTGCCTCCACCCACATTTACCTGCTAATGCTAAGTCTGATGCTCAGTTTGCTACCTTAGGATGTTCATGGTTCTCACAATGGTTTGGTTCATCAGTGAAATGTTATCTGGTTGACATGCATTGTGCCATTGATTCTGATTCGCTTTGGAGTGAAAACTAACAATAAGAGTTCAGTTCCCTTTGGTTTTCACTGATGATCACCTAGTCAGACCCATAAACCTTTAGCCCCAATCTGTGGTCTGCTTATCAGGTAGTCAAACTTCCACTTCCACCTGTCTGGTGTCTGCTGGAGTTTCTTGCAGAGTAATTCAGACTAAATTATGTAAAATGTGCTGGAAGAATTAAACAATATGTTTTTCATGGTTCTGTCCACTTTGTCCACTGATTCACAGTAGAAATGATCTTGCTATCCTCTCTAGACTGATACAAGTAATTGATTTTGTCTCGTTTTTTCACTTTGCTGCATAAATAAAAAGAATGTGTTTTTATTAGATAGCAGCTTTATGATATTGAATATAATGCCACTTTTGGACATTAACAATAATCGTTTTTGGATATTTTCAGCACATTTTTACCAAACCAAACCATAAAGTTGTTAATGCTTAAAATTTTGAGAAATATCAGCATATTAATCATAATACAAACATTTCATGTGACAACAATGTCACTTTTATTGGAGCGGTGAAATATTTGTGCGCATCTAAATTTAGTGGCAGTGGATTTAAATGAAAAAAGTTACAGCAATGCAATGAGTTCAAAGAGTTGGTCTGGAGTCGTGTTGCAAGAGTTGTGTCCCAATTTTTTATTTTTTAAAAGAACATTTCAGCAATTATACAAAGATACTGCAAATTATTTAACATTTGAGGCAATTTAATTCACTTGGCCTGAATGCAGAGCTTCACTGTGTCATGTTGAATTAGCAGGGATCTGCTGCAAGCGAAGCACATCATTTTGAAAATAGCCAATTTTCTGGCCACTAAAGTAATGGCTGTTTGAGCTCAACATCTTTGCATTTTACAAAGTTTTCTATGGGTTATGAAAGGTTTTTCACGAAGCTCAGGGACTGTTGAATTCTGTCCACCCTCATAATGTTTTATTAAAAACATAAAAATCACTGACATCGGAGATGGAATATTTCCACCCGACAATGATGAAATGCAGAGAAATAATGGCGGAGAGCAGAATCGTAGGCTGAGCCTGGCTGCAGTGTCCGAGTGTTAGAGCGGTGCTGGTGCTGCTAGGTGAGCTAAAGCTGATTGATGAGCTTCTCTTGAACGAAATCAGTGAACAAGCCTCCATGTGTCCATCTCACAGGTACGTCGGTGATGCAGGTGACGGCTACAGACGCCGATGACCCCACCTATGGCAACAGCGCCAGGCTAGTGTACAGCATTCTGCAAGGACAGCCGTACTTTTCTGTGGAGCCTCAAACAGGTGAGACTGAAAGCCAAACTGTTACTCATCCTCCAGTCTGGTACTGCTGGAGTTAATACTCAGAGCTCTGCTAAGTTAATTATTACAAGTTAGTCCACTAAAGTAAGAAAGTGGGGGTCTACCTGAGCAGCGGACCCTCCAGGTGGTGGCTGAGAGCTACAGCAATTTAAGCAGACTGATAAAAACCTGTGGATTGAACAAAAGATTAGGGTGATTGCATTCAAACTCTCCATTTATTGTTGATAAGGGCATATTTTTTAACAAGACATTTTAAAGGAAAAAAAATATATTTTTGTTTGAATTGATTCTTGTGTTTTGTTGTTTTATCACATTGTGACAGATACCCGTATCAGAAACGTACTTTTTGGTTGAATGGGAAAACTTTTACATGGTCATAGTTCTCCCCAAAAGGCATGAAGACAGAATACCTTGTAGGTAGAAGGAGAACACAGAAACTCCACACACACTAAGACGTCCAATGAAAAAAAGTGGTTCCTTAATGCTATCCGCACCAACGCACTCACAACATACTGATGTAACATTTCCATTTTCATGTACAAAGCTGCCGAGTGACCGCTTCAGGGATCGCATAACCCTGCATGTTTTTAGAGAGGAAGGCAAAAAAAAGAAAGAGAGAGAGAGAGAAAAGTCCCAGAGGACATTCAAGCCTGTTCCCAGCAGAGCATGGGCCTAATATTTGAGTTTGCATTAAAAGAAGAAATTGGTTGTAAGGCGAGAGGTTAGGGCAGACACAGAGATCTGTTAGGTCAGAGAGAGAGCCAGAAAATAAACCGCGAGCTAGAGGTTAGAGAAGAGAAATTGGTTTAGAGAGAGTGAGCTCATGGAAAAAGAGTGGTTAGGGCACAGAGAGTCGGAGAGATTTGAGCGGAGTAAATCTAGCTAATCAAACCAGTGTTGGGTATTTGACTGGCTCAAATCCATAGCTCACATTTCTAATTGGTTTGGAGATTATCAGCTTTTCATGCTGTCACACACATACGCACACATTTGGAGTAAAATGACACCGGAGAGCCTCTCTGCAGTTGGACATGCGGGGAGAGAGAGAGACGGACAGAGTGGCGGGGATCATTAAAATGAACAGAAAAGATTACTGCAGCTTAAAAATAGTGGATGGGAAAAGCTGCATGAAAGTTCTTATTTATCTAACAGATGGAGGGAAAAGGGTTCGCTTTCAAATTAAATGTCTCAAATTAAAGTTGCGGGGGTAGTTTATGCTTAGCAACTGTTTTTTTTTTTTTTTTTCAGAAATTATTACCTTGTTAGTTTTTATGAGCATATAAACCATACTTGTGCAGAACAACTATATATGGTAGCAAACATTGTGAGTCTATGGAATATTTATTTCTATTTGATGATTAAGCACTGGAATAATTAAAAGAACAATTTTGAAGGACTATATTAAAATTATATCCCATAAAATAAACATATAGTGAATATACTTTCTTTAGTTTATGTTTTATACTCTTGAGCTCAATCTAACATATAACAGATCCAGATTTATTGTGAGAATATCTGTCAGTTTTATTTAGAAAATTCCAAGCTCAGAATTTGCCGATAGGGTTTGGCTTTTCCACACCTGGAAATATTTGTATCTGCAAAATCTCTCAATTTAGAAAATATTTTATCACTTTTTTTAAAAACTGTTGTTTTATATGTGGCTAAACTTTTCTGCATATCAATAATGTCTGTTGTTCCATATTATACACATACCAGGATATGTATTGGAAATTCTGGCATCAGACATGAACTGAATGAAGCAGTAGTTGCTCTTTTTCAAATAATGTTAATTTAATGGAGTCATTTCAGGCTCCTGTGTTTTATTTTTACCTGACACAGCAGAGACATGTATGAATTGAAGACAAAAGTGTACTACTTTTCTTTTCAAAGTGGATTTTTTTTAAAGTGATGTTTTCCTCTTTGTCAGCGTTTTTCATCTTGTAATTTTCTTTTTATTTGCTCATATTAAGCCATAAGGACTACTGAACATCACAAAGTAGATGACTTGAACTAATTATTGAGGAAATCCCAAAGCACAGAGCTAAGTTCACCCAAAATGTGAACCTGTTTGTTCCCTTTTTATGCTAGCTGGGTGATTCTATGAACTTGGTGCCTTTTGTGTCCCACAAGTTTATCTAAAAGATTTTCATGTAATGCAAACAAAATGTTTTGAGAAAATCAGAAAATGTAAATATCCATGTGACTTGGTAATGTAACATGCAAATATACTTTTAAAATCATGTTTTGAAAAATGTTATGTTATGTTATGCTACGGATGTATGTTATGTTATGTTAGACCTCAGCCCTCAGGTTTTATGGATGGATGTATGGTAAACAACCTACTGCTACATGCTTCTACTTCATTAATCTACTTAGTAAATACAAGGTTATTTTTTGTTGTTTACAAATATAAATCAACAAATAAAATGTTATGATTATGTTCTCATAGTCATTTTTGAGTCAGTTTGTGAAATTTACTGGTAGTTTTACTTTAGACCAAGTATTCTGAGGCAGTCTGACAAACACACACTCCTACTTAAAATTAAGTATGTTAGCTTACCAGGAAACAGTTGAGGATGAAGAAAAAACTGTAAAGATGGCAACAGCGAAGAAATAATAATGTAGCAAAGCAAACTGTAGCCTTGATTCTCAAAGATTACCCTTGTGAGTTCTCTTACCACAGATCTCCGTAGCAGAATTAAAACGTGCAGCATCCCTCATGTCCTCCTCCTCCTCCTCCTCCTGTGCTCAAGATAACATTCCCTTTAGATGACTTAAAACTGAACTAATCTCCACAGTTAGCCTTATCTTACATTTTTAGCACTCTTACAGGCTCCAGCTGCCTGCCAGGCTGTTTAAAACAGACTGTTTTTCATTAATCTAACATGCACTCCTATTCTGAGGTAACAGCAGAACTCAAACCATCCCCCTTTCTCAGAATCGGAAAAAGATATATCTTTGCAATCCTAATGTTCATTATATTTTTATATTATTTAGTATTAAATCTATAACTACAAACTTTTATTCTGGTTTTTGGCCTCCTTGTAGTCAAAAGGAAGCTCTTAGTTTTTGTTATCCTTGCAGCACTGAAAAACATCTTAACTCTTTTTTTCAATCCTGGTCTAAATTTAAAGACTCAGCGCTTGATATTTTGCACTCGTATTTTGCGATAAGAAGTGTTTCTATCAGTATGAGTTACAAACCTCTACAATTTCACAACCTGTGGTGGTTCTCAAGTATCAATCCTACGACCCATTGTTTTCATGTTTACACATTTACTTTGCAGTTTTAAGCAGATGGAGCGGTGCCAGAAACGTTTGGATCTCTTTACATTCAATTCAGCCAGGACTGTAGCAGATACAGTTGACCACTGGTGTTGACAATTCTTTCAAATATTTAGACATGGTCTACAGAATCTGTGAATAGGTTCATTTTCTATGAATATTTTGGAGTTAGAGCCACAAATATACTAGATTTGTATTTTTTTTTTTAAATCTTAGATGTCAATATTTTCCATAAATTCAATAAAATCTTTATTGTCATGTTTGTAAGCTCCCGTAAACCCTTCAGACTTTATCATCGCATTGTTTCATTTCCAGGTATAATCCGCACTGCCTTGCCAAACATGGACCGTGAAGCACGGCAGGAATACGACGTGGTCATCCAGGCCAAAGACATGGGCGGCCACATGGGGGGGCTGTCAGGGACCACCGAGGTCAAAATCACCCTCACAGATGTTAACGACAACCCTCCAAAGTTCCCACAGAGTAAGTTCTTTTCTTCACTGTCTTTATGTTCTGTCCACATACAGTATATCACACTCTGTTTAGCCGTCATTTCCACCTCCACTATGAGCCTCCACTCACAGCAACTGTTTTGGAAGTATAAATAAATGATTGAAATCATGTAGAACTCACAAACATAATCTTTTTGAACACTCCAGCTCCAGTCAGTTGTTTTGCTATTCTCTATTTTTTATCCAACTCCCTCTTCTTTGCTTCAACACTCTGTGTTTTCCATCTTTTTTCCCCCCTTCGGCTAGTTTTAGCCATCTGCATGACTCTGCCATTTTCTCTTCTTTCCGCATTTCTCCTTCCCTTCCCGTAGCTCTAAACCAAGGAACTCCAGACAGAAATTAGCTGCAGGAATGGATGGACAGAGTATAGGGAGGGAGAGAAGGGAGGGATGATTATTTAGCCTGTGGAGAGGCTGAACAGGCGAGAAGAGAGAGGGATGCTGGTGTAAGCAGCTAGGTAGGCTGCAGAGGAGAGGAAAAGAGCCTGTCAGAGTCGTCACTCCGCTTGCTACGTGCTTCAACAAGCTGACAGTTCTTCCACTGGCCGACCAACGGAAGCTAAAATCTGATTCTGCGGGGCCGTGACAACCGGAATCCATTTTTATTTTTCAGCAGACTATCTTCAGAATTTAAGGTGCTTGAAGATTCTGCAGTCACATTCCTACTTTTTTAAACTGTGTGACAGTTTGTAAAAGGGAAGGGCTTTTAAAGATAAAACTCTGTTAAATACTTCATTTACATTTTTGTCCCTTTTTTAAAAAAAAAATTCCTGGTTTAATTTCCGCAGCAGTTGTATGAATTAGGACTGTTACATATTTTACAGATTTGTTTAAAAGATGGGATGTGTCCATACAGCCGGTTTTCCCTGATTCCTTCTTCAGAGATTAGCTTAATTTGAAATTGCAATGAATAACGTACTCTGCTTATTTTATTTGATCAAATTGGAATGGTCTGTCTGTCACTGTAGCCAGTTAATCAAATACTCAACTGCATTACAAATTAAAATTAGGTCAATCATTTCCATTCTGATGACACTAGCGTGCGTCGCTAAGCACAACAACACACACAACAACACACACAACACACACAACACATACAGCAACACACAACACATACAACACACACAAAACATACAACAACACACAACAACACACACAACACATACAACACACACAAAATATACAACACACAACACACACACACAACACATACAACACACACAACAACACACACACAACACACACTACAACACACACAACACACACACCACCAGCACGCTGCGGAAGTTGGCCCCCGTGTTCAAAAACAAGCCGCAGCAGCCCAACCACCTGCGAGAACAGACTCCCAGATGGTGAGAATGAGGACAGTGATTACTTATTTAGCAGCGGGGTTGACTGAGAGAGGGCACCGAAAGGATAAAAACGAGATAAGCGAGACGTGAAGAAAAACAGAAAAGACAAAAACCAGAATTAACACTCCCTGCCGACATATCATGCGTCTGCGTTTGAGTTATGGTGATGAGTTTATGCCAAGGTGTTATTTAGATATTGTGCTTTTGAGTAAGCCACACTGGGTGCTTTATTCACTGAAGTGACAGCCAAAAAAACATCCCACGCCTCCAGCTCAGCTTGTCACCAGCACTGGGGTACTAATAAAGTTGCAACAAACCCTGAGGAAGAATGAGGGGAGATAAAAAGTAATACATGTGTGATTTTGTATGAAAAGCTACACTTCCTTATGTGGTTCTGTGTGTTTTTCCCCCGTTTCCATTAGGCTGTGGCATTTTTCTGAGGCTTCATCTGTTTTTAACACACCCCTCATGTCCTACAATTTTCTGCCTTTTACCTCGTTATCAAGCCCCTCCAGAAAATTCATCACGACACAGACAGGGGTTATTAGAAGCAAGGAGGGGAAAATAAAGATGAGAAGTGTTGTGACTCTGTGACTTCAGTCTTTATTAGACTTACGGCGATAAAGATGGTTTTGTTAAATAATGTTAATGTACGCGTGCCGCCGCGCTGTAACGCCAGTGCTCTTTAATTCCTGCTTCAACAGAAACAGCAGGGGAACGATGCAGGGCATAAAAGCTGTTTGAAGAGAATATATTTTGATTGATGCCTACAGGCTTCTGTTTGAGCGTTTCATTTACCTTCGCTGACTTCTGAAATTGCTGTTACAGAGCTGTCTTCTCTTATGAAACCCACCAGAATGATTCAATTAAAAATCTCCTAACATGACTGGACTGTTTAAATGAAAACCATGTTGGAGCTTTAATGGGAAGTTTTCCTGCCAGATTTGACCCAAAAGAGAGAGGAAAAAAAGCAGGAAGGACGACATGTCTTCATTCGTGCATAAAAACTGAAATGTTTCCATATTTGGAATAAAATGTCAGACACATTTCATAAAGGCAATTTAATGATAAACCAAAAATACTGACAGCTAAATAATGACTGTTGAAACATTTTTCTGTATACGTTATTACCTTGTGTTGAATTGACACCATATTGCCTCGCCTGCTGACATCCTGTTCTTAATCAATAGGGTTTAAATTGATGTTGGCTTATTATTTGCAGCTATAACAGATTAAACTCTTCTGGGAAGGCTTTTCACTAGATTTAGGAGTTTATTATGGGAATTTTTGACAATTCTGTATGTGAGATCCAACAATGATGTTGGACAAGAGGCTTTGTTTCACAATCTCTACTTTACTTTATTCCAGAGGTGTTCTGTCTGGTTTAGGGTAGGACTCTGTTCAAGGCAGTCAATGTCTTCCACATCTGGAGACGGCCTTCTTTGTGCACAATGACATTTCACATTCCATCCAGGACCTTCTAGCTATTTAATAGTCTTTGTATGTACTTTTGAAAAGAATTGTACAAATCCATGTAAATTCTTACCATTTGTTAAACACTCCTCAAAGGTATTTGTGTTGTGTGCAGATACAAAAAACTAGATAGTGAAAGCAAAAAAGATTAAATGAAATACCAACATTGCTGTCTGAGCACATTTCTGCATGAAACACTTCCACAAATGTCTGACCAATCACATAGGGCTCCGTGTGGCATAGTTCAACCCAAGCCTGGTGTTAAGAAGTGTGGAGGATGCCTCCCTGCCAACAAGATGGTGCAGTTTTTATCATGCGACCATGTCAAGGAGAACTGTTTCAACATGTCGGTTAAAGTACCAAGGACTGGACTCAAGCTGGGTTTACAAACACTAGTTCTGTTTGGAGGCATGGTAAACAATGGTCTAGTGAGAACTACTGTGAGAAGCATGTGAAAGGATAACCAAAATCAATGACGTGTTACATTGTTTAATATGCATTTCTATCAAAATGCATGGCTGTCGTCTTCACACATAATTCTGTTCTATATTCATCTTCCCTCAGTGTTCAGTGTTCCTCCTCAGAAGGAGGAGTTGTGAACAATGACATTGAGTTTCTGTGCTGTTTCAGAATTGTAGTTGTAGTTTGGCAATGGCAGCAGATGAAGTGCATGAAGTCGTTTGGTCCGTGTTAACCACGCTTTCAACTGTTGAGCAGCTATAATCAGAACAAGGAAAATGTTTAAGACATTTTATTGCTGGTAAACATGTTGTGGTGCCATTCCTACTGTATTTTCCGGTAAGCTTCATAGCGTAACTTCCTTCACCATCCAGTTTATGCTTTATATAAATCACACCAAAACATTAGTGACTGGATAAAATCAGATCCAGTCATTCAAAACTTCCAGAGAGTCGACCCCTCCAGCAAGCAATTGTTTCTCAATAGTTGAGGGTCGGTACCCTCTGTACGAAGCAAAGAACAAGGGGCTGGTTTTTAGAGACAATTCTCTAATTCAATATTTCAATCATTGTTCTGGCATTTAACAAATATAATTTTGTTAAGTCAAATTCACCTAAAACAGAAAGTGTTTATACGGTGTATGTGATTCTACATATGATATGATTCTAGTTGTATATGAAGACAAGCAAATCAATTTATAGTCTATTAAATTTAATTTCTGCAACAATGCAGTTCAGAGTATTAGAAATGTTTCTTTACTTCAGCCAGCTGCCCTCACATATCCTTACGAAAAAAGTTTGAGAACTGCATAAAGTCACACACTTTTTCCCGATGAATATTCATCCGAAAAATTTAGCATATTTCTCCCAATGTGGGATTTGGATGTAAATGTTGGTACTGTATGTGCTGCGCTACACTTTTCGCTTGTAGCCAGGTACGCCAAGTCGGCTGTGTGTTCTGTCATACAATGTTTAAATCAACTGCCACAAGCCACTGAAGTTAAGCTACTTAGGACAAGCAAGGATATGACAGGGGAAGAGCAAGAGGAAAAGGACAAGGACGAGGAAGGAGTAGGGTGGTGGGGGCAAGCATGAAATGAGCTTTTACCCAGAAGAGAACTGAGAAGGAGAGAGGAAGGCAGAGGAGAAATAGGTCAAAAGGGGGGGAGAGGTGAGGATGACTGAAAAGATTTGAGAGACCAGAGAAGGCAAAGGCAAATGAGAGATGAAGACGAGGTGAAACGGGGTGGTGGGGGACATTAGCAGGACAGAGTCAATCAACATGAAGGGAAGTTTAAGCGGCAGGAACAGGGAGGGAGATAAAGGTTAATAGGGATTAGGTGAGGATCGATGCAGATGTGGCGAAGAAAAAGTAAAGCGCTTGAGGGTATCTGGTGGGGATTCCAGCCGGATGGGACCAGACCCGGGAATGACTCTTTGTTTTATTCTGCATGCACATGCTTTGTCGCCTCATGACCAAGGAAATTTCATGACTCAAATGATTTGCTCCACCTGGGCAAGCGGGATAAACATGCTAATAACGTGCAAGTCAAAATGATAAGTTCTCTCGGAAAGGCAGGTGTGGGTGGAGATGAGGGAGAAAAAAAACAACAGAAAAGGGATGATGGGCACAGAGAAAAGAAAGGGAATTATTATACGACAGGAAGAACAGAGGTGGAGGGAAAATGCAAGGAAGAAAGGAAGAAAACGTCTGGTTCGGACAGAGGGAGGAGGCGGGACAGGAAGATGAGAAATGGAAGATAAGGAAGGATAAAGGAAGACATATGGTCCTCCTGCTTGCATTCTGAAAATCAGGAGTCTGTGCCTTTACCCATGCGCACACATACACGCACACACCTGACACCACAGGAGATATTAATATCCTTTGGGCCATACGAGGCAGATGGTATATTTCGTGTTAATCCCTTGCTGCCCTCCAAAGCTGACCCTGCCACAGCCAGTAAACATGCTGACAGCCAGCCAAGAATTCTCCAAAGGTGTTGAATACCAAAACAAGCCGTGACTACGAGATAACACAGCTGGCCTTCATCGGCAAGTACATTTTCTGATTCTTTGTTTTCTTTTTCTTCTTTACCCCCACCAGGTGTGTACACCATGTCGGTGTCAGAGGACAAGGTGGCAGGAGAGGAGGTGGGCCGTCTTAAGGCCAAAGACTCTGACATGGGAGACAACGGACTTGTGAACTATCGCCTCATAGACGGAGATGGGATGAGCATGTTTGAGCTGTCCACCAACTCAGAGACCAGAGAGGCAGTTATCAAACTGAAGAAGGTAAGGGATAATAGGGAGGATTGAAGGCCCAGAATGAGACTTTCTGCAGTCGTCTTCAGACATAAAACCATTTAGCTGTGAGATTGCTGTGGATTGCTAGACAGTTTAGAAAAGTCTAGAATTAGATGTAACTTTTCTAGGTCCATGTTCTCTTCCATAATCTGAGTTATTAATTTCTCCATCCATTTGAGCAGCACCATGTATTGTGAATGAATCATCATCAAAATATCATTATGCACAATATTTGTATCATAACAGATTGTTTGGAGTGCAATAAATGTTGACCAATACATGGGTTCCCAAAACTTTCCATGCCATGGCCCCCGAAAGATCATTAACTTCTTGCCATGGACCCCCTTTGTAAACCCACAGACAAGGCTACAAAATATTTCTAGAATGATTTTTATTCACTATTCCATAATTATGCTGCATCACACCTTCTGACTTCAGATGGTCTTGAGTTCTATGGCAGAAACCTTTATTACCAGATAGTACAATTGTTCAACACAACACACTTTTGATTATAAGAAATGTCATATTTTACTTTAATCATATATAAAAAATAAATCTTCCCAAAGTTCTTATGGTTTTTTGCAGCAGAGTCCTCCACAGTGGGAGGATTCCTTTGGTCTTTTTCTTGTCAGAAACTTTGTGACAAGAAAGCCATTTCTTGCTTGCTATGCTAGCTTGCAGAGCAACGCAGCTTGAGGAATTTGACTGGCAGCCAATCAGAAATAACATTTAAATCAATTATTTTAACTTCTATTTTAGAAAACGAAATGACAAATGAAAAACAGGAATGATGATGAAAAATGTAAGAAAAAAAAAAACGGGGATTCTTTTTTTATATATATTATATTATTGCATGTTTTTTCTCATCTTCCATCCCACAGCACCCCCTGACAGCCCTCCAATGGATTGTAGTCCAAATGTTGAACTTCTGAAGTTGTTTTTAACATGCTAATGCATATTTAGCCAGTAGAACTGGCTAAATAGAACTAGACAACTGGTGTCACTAAAAAATGCTAAAGTCAATAGAGAAGGAAGCATGTCACAAATAATACATTTTGCAGTAAATGATAATATTGTCATCTTATGACAATTTTCAACTAATATAATGGTAATGATGCAAGTTTTCCGTCTCAAAGACTAATGAACTCTACTTTTGTACAGAACACTCAACACTGGAACTGGAAGTTATTGTAGATTATCAATATAAAACAACAACCAGGAACAATAAATGAAAAGGCAATCAAAACCACACACAACCAAAACCGTAAAAAAAAATTGATTATGAAGTCTCTGGACACAATATTGCCCTTTAAAATCTATTATTACCAAGCTCATTTTAATTTATTATGTGATTATTACATATTGGGACAAGCTTAAGCACATAAAGAAAATAAAGAAAAATTTACTGCATCTGATATCATCATTGGAATATTTACTGCTATGGTGTAGCCTGTCAATCCATCCATCAAACCATTAATTAATTAATTAATTAATTCATCATTCATTCATTCATTCATTCATCCATCTTTTATTAAGACTAACAATTGGAAAACAAATGTCAGAGTACTCTGAAAATTTGAGTCTGGAAGTAAAGTTTTGAATTTTGCCATGAAAAATCTAAATGATGTGTCCATTTCATGATTCCAGCTGTAAAGTTAATATTTTTCTCAAATAAAAAATCCCAACTTGAGAGAATTAAACCTCAGTCAACAAAGGTGAGGGAAAAGTCCAACCCTGTCTGGTCACTAGAACAGAATATCAAATATATTAGAGCTTCTTTCAAAAATACACATTGACCTTTATTTTATTTTTATTTATTTTTTTGCTGACTGCAATGTTGCCTACACTAGCAAAATGATCAATAAAGTTTCCTTCTAGTGCTGAATGAGAAAGCACAAAGCAGCAGAAGGTGGCTGTTCTCAGATTGTGGTTTAAAAAACGAGGCTCTATTTCTGCTCTCAGAGACTTGAAAGCATTGGTGCATTTAAACTGTAATTTCTTGACAACTTGTACTTCGAAGTGACTACAAAGATCTTAGTGAGCTGTGTGGTAGAAAAATATTGTAACTCATCTTAGAAGTCTTTATCTGTCTTGCTGAATTGAGTGCAGGTTCAATGTTATTGCTTATTGTTGCTATGTTGAGTGAGTGGAGAGTTTTCAGTTCTTTATAGAAGATGTACTTGAGTTAACTCAATATATGAAACATTTTTCACCTACCTTTCATTTTAAAAATCACATTCATACAGCATCTGGAATTTAAAGAAAAATTGCCACATATCAGTTTGTAGATGTAAGGTTCAATAACGGTTAAGGTCTAGATAATGTACAGTACTTTTTCGGTAACTAAAATACTTTAATGTTTGGGTTGAAATTATAATATATTTATTCAGCTTGTTGTTGCTCTTTTTTCTTTCCAGTTGTATAATTCAACTAATCAACTTTTTTTTCTGACTGAACAAAAATATATTAAAACATTTCAAAACTGCAATCATGGAATTGAACCCAAGCCCACACTGGGAAGTGGTAGTCTTTGCTCGAAGGTGAAGATTTTTTTTTACATAGATTGCTCTTCCAAATGAAAAAGGAACAAAAAGAGCTGTTTGACTTCTGCCAGAAAGGCAGCAGTGAACCAGAGAGGATCTAACAGAAAAGATGGACTGGAGATAAGGGAAATCATCGGTGGCTTGGGAAACAAGTTGAGATAATCAACAAATTATAGTGCAGCTGAATGGGGACTTGAACAGAGGGGCTGGGGAAAATATGTAATCAAAGGAAAAGGGAACACAGAGTGATACGTATACAAACACCAAAAAAAAATATAACGTCAAGCAGTTTGAAACGGGTTCCAGGCCCAACCTAGCAACTCCACTGCTAATCATGTCCCTTCCTGCTCTCCATATGTGTAAGTTTGTTTATTAGTTTTTCTCTCTTTCCCTTCCTCCTTCCAATTACACCTTAGTTTAATTAAGGAATATTTTTTTATGATGTATTCAATTCAGTTTGTTTCATTTATATAGCTCCATTTCACAAGAATGTCGTGTCACATACATTCCAATTGATCCTAGCTATCAAACAGTACAGTATGTACAACTAGAAAATTCCTGAAGAAATTTAGCCAGGGCCTGCCAAAGTGTGCCAGTCGGATTTTTAATAAAGCGTTCTGATGCTAAAAATTAGCAATAATGCTAAAGAAAGCTACAATGTAGTCAATAACTTGTGAGGAGTCAGAAGCATGTTCACTAAGCTGTACACCATTCGGTATGTTGCGCACGTTAAAATTTGCCAAAATGCTAATAATAGCATGAATGCTATCAGTAGCATGTGGAGCATCACTAGCATGTTGTCTGTCATTACTTACTCCATTAAGTATACAAAACATTGCTAATAAATAAGAAAAGCATTCTGATGCTTAATATTAGCATCAATGCTAAGCTGAGCTAAATTGTAGTCAAAAACCTGTGGAGAGTCAGAAACATGTTGATGAAGCTATACTTGCACCATTAATTTTGTTAAAATTAATGCATAAGGTGATATTAGCCAAAATGCTAATCTTAGCATGATTGCTATCAGTAGCATGTTTGGCATCACATGTTGTCTGTCATTGACTTAGTTCATTCAGTATACTAAACATGGCTAATAAGTGCGAAAATTAGCTCAAAGCTCATTTTAGGTGAAATGATAATGCATTAAATACTTAATTATTCAAAGTATTTGAATATCTGCCTTATATTTATCAGGACGTCCATTTATGACAGCCACAGTATTTATGGTTAGCTGTGTTTCCTCCCCAGACAGTCGTGACGTTGCTCAGAAGTGCAGTGAGCCCCAACCCACACTTTGTATTCTCTGATGGTGTGGGAAAATCTTTTGCTGCAATAATCGATTCCAGTCGTCCTCATGTTTTTTTTTTTCTTTTTTCTTCTTCTTCCATGCCGCTTCACAACCTTCTGCATGAGCGATCCATTTTCAGCTCCGTGCTGAAGCCAGGCTTTGAGAGCTGAGGGCTTTCCTCCCAGCCATGACACCAGTAGTACGCGGGGAAATGAGTTAGTGATAATAATGAATAATGCTCCTTTCTCCTCTATCAACAACTATAATTACTCCGCCCTGGTGCAATACAGGTAACTCATAAATAAGGCATAAGCCAACAGTAGAGGGCTGTGACAGAGCGGCGCATATCTAAAATTCAGATTGCTCTCCTGTAACTGAATGTAAAAAAAAAATTGAATGAAAGTTTAAGTCTTTTTTTAAAGATCCATTCAAAAATCACCAGAATAATCTGAATGCAAATCATGCAATTACACCAAAATGAAGGGCTATTATGTGTGTGTGGTTGACGATGCATCCAGCTCACCAGACACACAGCAAGGATTTATTTATTTATTTATTTACTGTAAACACAGGAACTGGATAGTGTTTTAAAAGATAGACATTAGGAGTAATATCACAATGTTCTGTGCTCTGGGAGGTCTTGTGCTGCAAGATCTTATTATACTGTATACAGTGTGTGTATACAATACAGTGTGCAGGTGAGGCTGTCGATGTTTTGCTTTTTTGGCCAAACTTACAGAGAAATCTTCTCATAATATACAAAATATTTCTTAAAATCTGAGGCTCAGGTCATTTTCACAATGTCCATCATTGCTGGGATCCTGCAAGGATTTGTGTTTGGTGTCGTTGTGTTCACAATGAGAAGAAAGAGAAAAATAGTCACTGGGTATGTAATATGGGATCCATTACCATACCAAAGATAAGGGCAGCTTCATCTTTCATCTTACCTTTTGGTTTTTGTTGGAGGGACAGGCATAACTGCTTGTTGAAAATTTACAGTAAAACCTCCACAGATGTATTGGTCAAAATAGTCTTGAATGTCGAAAACCATGTTGTGTTTGACTTACAGAAACTCTCATAACTGTATGAGAATAGATTCTCCTCTTGTCCTGACCACTGGGGTATGTTCTTTCTGAAGACAGTGCATAAGACCTGTTCCCACTGTGCTCACTACTTCCGTATTTCCTCTCTTGGAATGATTATGTCTGTAAATACAGCCTTCTTGAGTTCTTTATCTGCTGTTACATTATCTGGTTGAATGTCCACCCCGTTTGTAAAGTCTGGATCCAGATCCCACAGAATGTTAATGTAATCATGCTCAACAACCCTCCCACTCTGACTGTAGGAAATACGGAACATCTGTGCCCAGTCCCACCCTTACTGGGCACAGATGTTCCTGTAAACTATTTTAACCACTTTGTCGTCAGAACGTTTAGTGTATGTTTTCCCTATTGTTTAAGGGACATATTTGCACATGCTCCATCTCAGGTTCTGAATGATGCAGTAGACAATGATCTCTTTTTTTTTTTTTTTTTGCTCCAATTCATGCAGACTGGAGGTGGAATGTGGAACCAGAGTGACGATAACAGGAGAATTGAGCCAAGAACAATAAAACCAGGGAGCTGAAGTACTTTCTGATTAAGTGACAAAAAACGAGGGAAAACTAATTAAAAGAACACAGAGCAATTGAGGCAAATTTAAGTAGGTACTTGAGGAAAGGTGTAGATTCAAGATGGTGGGGTTCTGTCATGAAGATAACCTCCGCGCCACACCAAACTGTTGTCATGTACAGATCACCTCACACTACTTTTTAATGTGAGGTGCTGGCTACATGAGTAGCCAGCAGCCCAGAGCTGTTCCTCAATTGTTGTGGAAATCCACCTCAGCTGTGTAAGGGTAAGAGTTGAGATGTGGTATAGAGGTACTAGTGGGAAGGTCCAAATGATCCATTTAAGACAAACCAAATAAGTTTTTTATCTCTGTCTTTCATGCTGCCCATTGTCAGTTTTAATGTCTTGACCTTAAATGTTGGAGCAGGCATTAAGTTTGAAGTCCTCTGGTCCTCTGCTGATTGGATAGCCAGTTCAGGGAGGCCATCTGCAACATACCTTGACCTTTTAGTTGTTATATAGTAAATTTATCTTGATTTGGTCAGTGAGAACTTACTGATGCTGATTTGAAGACAACGCTGGACCATAAACAGATCTGTCGAAACCGCCACACATCAGCCCATTACCGCAGTTCTTTGTGTCTCTTGGAATAATAGCTCATTAGCCTGATCCTGATTAAAAGTGTGTAAGTGCAGAGTGAGATGATCACACCCACCTCTGCTGCTCCGTACCCCCCTCCCCACCCCCTCTGATCTGATGACGCCATTTTTACTTGAAAGTACGCAGGAGAGAGTGTGCGTGCATGCATGTGAAACTATTGGGTCTTGATTCGTCTCAGGGGAAATCAAAACCTTTTGTGCCCTGAAGGTATCGTCACATGAAATTAAAAGCAAGCGCATACCTTCACACATGCACACACACACTCGACCACATGCATGCACTTCCACCTATACACACTTTCAAATCAGCATCAAGAGTAGCCTTCACTAATCTCTATTCTCTCCTCCTCAAAGACAGACACACGGGGATGAGCTTTAATCAGCTATTCTCTTTCAACTGTGTCCTGACGAAAGCAGTCCACAGAATATTAAGGAGCAGTGTGTGTATGTGTGCTACAGAAAGCAATAGGGAGAAGGAGGGGTATTATTGTGAATATTATTATCATTATATCAGACTGATTATAGAAAGAGGGAGAGAATAAAGAGAGGGTGGTGATAAGAAGAGAGGGAGGCAGGGACAGAAATGAGAAAATGAAAGAAGTGGGTCACATCTATTCTTCTTAAACTGTACCTGTCATCATCGTATTAAACATGTTTATCTGCAACTGGATGAGTGCGCAACAATCCATTCAGAGGAGGTGTTACTTTCTGATAATGTGTTAGATCACATAGAACACGGTGGACTTTATTCGCTCGGAGTTGTAATCTTGATTGGATTTGGGATCTTTTATGAATGATAAACAGGATTACCTGCCTGCAGCACATATTAATGTGCCTTATTTAGCCATTCAGGTTGCAGAACTCAGAACCTCTAGCTCTAAATTTGTTCGTGAGTCCTCACTTGTTAATGGGTTTGGGTCTGTGGAGCTAAAAGCTAGAAAAACCCAAGACCAAAGATGATTTTAAGCATAGTGCCAGTTTCAGAAAATGTCTTCTTCTTTCATTCAGATTCTTACAGTAACATTTTAATGTGCTTTCCTTTTCGCTTATGGTGGCTTTTTAGACACTTGTCACTAAATGTATCAAGTATCTACTAAAAGTGAGTGGAAATATTCATTATGTTGCCAAAAGTATTTGGTCACTCCATCAAATCATTGATTGCAGGCATTCCTACCTGTTCCATTGCCACAGTTGTATAAAATCAATCTCTTAGGCATGAAGAATACAAACAGCTACAAACAGCCATTAATTGTCTAGGTTGGTACCCTAGTGGTACCAGCACCAGGTGCACTCTGGACAATGACTTGTCCAGAGTTATTGGACTCTGGATAATGACTCTGGACAATGACATAAGGAGAAACAACCGTGCGTGCAGTGCTAGGGGTTGAACGACTACATATTTTTAAGGTCGACTACATATTTTTAAGGTCGACTACATCGTGATAATAGTCGAGTCGATGTCGACTAGTCGCGGTGACGTCATAGTGACGTAAGCGCAAAACTACTTGGAGGCTTTATGAACTATTTTCACGGCAAATATTAACCCCTACACCCGTCTCCCTTTCTCCCGCTTTTACTAAGTATTATGCAGAATTAAAAGAGCAATAAACAGATCACTCTTCGTGAGCAGCGGAGAAAAGTTCGTTCCACAAAGTCGGTCTGACTTTTTTTTTTCTAAACACCGGCTGATACTAATGATCTCTGCATAGCTGCTCCTATAGGAGTCAAATTATCACACTGACCATAATGAAGCTTTTGGAACATCACAAGCCAAACTATGACCGGATCCCAGCAGGAAGTTCTGCTGACTCAGCAGCGGCTCTGAACCGACATGCAGACGGCAGAGATCGGCTTTATTTATTTCTTTTGAAAAATCTGTTTTGTCACGTGATTGCGACTAGTCGACTGGCCCAGAAAAAAGTCATTGCAGAGAAAAGAATCGACTAGTCGACTATTTGGTGCAACCCCTATCGTGCACACACTCATACCTAGGAGAAATTTAGAGAGACCAACTAACATAATATTCATGTTTATGGTCTGCGGAAGGAAGCCAGAGCACTAGAGAGAACCCATCCATTTACAGGGAGAACATGCAAACATCTGTGAAAGGATTAGTTCCCCTCAGGAACTTGGTGAATTGCAGCATGGGGCCATAACAGAGTACGCTATGATTACAGTTCTGAAATTCCCTGGCATCTAAATGTTTGACAGTCAACTGTTGATGGTATAACAACAGTTATACTGCAGTTCAGTCTAGAAACGTGAAATTACGTAGTGGGTGGTGCAGCTGCACATAGTGTGCAAAGTTCATCAACTTTCTGTTGTTATCAGCTACACACATCCAGACTTTGTGTGGCATTTAGTTTATCTCCAGCACAGTCTACAGAGAGCTTCGTAGGGTTTCCTTAATAAGTTGTTGCACTTGACCCTTTAAAAGCAACAGGTGTGGTTCTCTAAGGTTTTCTGAACACCAGACTGGTGGGGATATGTTCTCCAGACTGATGAAACATGCCACAATACAAAGTCTAGTTTTGGTACACAGTAAAAATGCCAGTGTTGAATTAACACCTAAAAGTGTCTATATGTGTCTAAGTCATCTGGTGTTAAATTCAACAACACAGAGTGTCACATTAACATTTACAACTGTGCTGGTGTTATAATAGATTAAAAGTAACACCAGTGTAGTGTTGATCACAAAACACAATATGGTGTTAAAAAAGTAAATAATTGACCCACAAGGTGTCAATATCAATCAAATCCAGTGGAAAATATTCAAAACAATACACAGAAATTGAAAGTTTATCTTTGCTTAAACCCATTTCAGTATTACAGACCAATGTTAATTTAACAAAAAAATGGGTGTCAATCTTTTAACACTTTCAAAGTGTTACTTTAACACCAGCTGACTTGGACACATATAGACACTTTTGGGTGTTAATTCAACACTGGCATTTTTACTGTGTAGTTACCAGGAGAACACATCTTGGCTGACTGAATGGTTTCAAGTGTGCATTACTGTGCAGATTGTTCTCACTTTGTGCAAACAGTTAGGAAGGAGGCAGATGCTGTTCCACAGTGACGGTTCACCAATGCATAAAGCAAGATCTAAAAAAGCATTGATGAGCCATTTTGTAGTAGAAGAACCTCACTGGCCTTTATAGAGTCTTGACCTAAACCTTTAGATTCAAGTGGCAGCTTATAGCATTAAGATCACAGTGTAATGTGTTCTATTCCCGAAAATACAAACTGGCTTTTCCTTCCTTCCTCACTTCTTTACATCCCTTGTTCTGTCATCCCTCTATCACCCTCTATGAGTCCTTCCTTATTCCTTTACTTCTGTCCTCCTTTCCATGTGTCCCTTATGAGTTCCTTTCTAGCCTCCTTTCTCTTTGTCTTTCTGTTCTTTCCTTTTCTCCCCTCATTCTTCCATTTTTTTCAATCCTTTTGATTGTCTTCAACCTTCATTCCTTCCTTGAGTCACTCCTTCTTTTCAGTATCTGAGTGGTTTGCTGGTACCAGGACTGATACCTGCCTGTTGTAGACATATCTCCCAGACACTTCCATTGTAGGAGAAGGTGATGTCTGGCAGAGGATTCAAAGGGGATCCTCAGTGTGGAATTCAGTTAAATGGGCTCAGCTGGGGATCCATGGATAGCATCAATGGATGGGGGTGTAAACGTAATCCCATTACAGAAGCTATTGCATCACATTAACCATAATTTGATCATTAAATTAAAATTATGAAACCATATGACTTGGTTGACAAATTGAACTTTAAAAATGTTGAGGTTTCTCTTCAATTTTATGGTAAATATCAGATCCTACATCTAGAAAAGTAAATCTCAATTGCGCAGCACCTTAAATTGAATGATTTAGAGGCAAACTGTTGTATTCTGTTTTCTGTGTAGTTATTTTTGAGGTTTTCTGTGTTTAGCTCTGTCCCTGTCCTGCCTTCCCTGTTGATTGCTTCCCAGATGTCTCATTCCCTGATTACCCTCCTTGTGTATTTTAGTCCACCTATTGTCTTTGTCTCTTGTCGGATCCTCATCGTACGTCTTCAAGTCTTGTCTAAAGATAGTTTGTCACAGTTGAACTGTTTAGTCCTGTGTCGGCATTAGCTCTCGTGTGCAGTCTTCTCCTGATAAGTCGCTACCAGTGTTAGCTTTATTCTTTGCACACTGTGCTGCCTGTTTTCATGGACTGTTAAGTTGCTTCCATTAAATTCATCCTTCATCTTTCAACCTGGGTTCTCTGCGTTCATTCTCACCACCATACACCGCTACATCATGACACAAACGATGGATATGCTGCCATAAATTTAAAATATCTTTTATGCTACTTCCAAATCTTCTGGGAATTTAGCAGAAATTGATTCTTACAGATTTGTTTGTTGGAAAAGAGAGACAAACAAGAACAGAAGTAACAATAGAAGGAGTGCCTCCAATACACCCAGAGGGTTTGCAACCAACATTGTTTCTTTGAATATTAAAAGCTCAATGATACAACTGAAAACAAGCAAGACAGACCTAAAGTAAAATCTTCAAATGCTTCCAGGCCTCAGCACCTCAAAGACACCATCAATGTTCATCAATGTTTTAAACAGATATATACAATTTAGCAAGCTGTTCATTTTGCTGAAATGTATCTCTCTAATCAAGGATGGAGGCAAAATATTTAATGTACTTATATCTGTTTTAACTTTCTCTCAAAATGGGCAAATATTTAAACATTGCCTGTCTGGAGTTTAAAAAGTTCTAAATAATTAAACCCTGGGCAGGCAGACTGAAAGGGCAAGACAACCTGTTGAAGACGTAGAGCTGCTGCTTTTATGGGAAACTGTTTATGTAAAATGACTTTATAACCAGAATAGAATAGAACCCCTTATGGTTAGAGCCAATGACACAGAATTTTGTGTCCAAGAGCTTAATGTAAATGTGACAATAGCCAATCCTAGTCCACCTCATTTGTTTTTGCCGCTCATCTTAAAATCTGGTTGAAGATGGTTTGAATTTTTTCCTTCTGCATCCGTAAAGCCTGCATTTTAAAACTGATTAACAAAAGCCTATAAAGAGAACAAATCAGAACCAACATGAACCAACATCAGCATTTACCAAAAGCATAGGAGCCCTGGTGTAAAAGAGCACAGCTGCTCTAGGATGTATCCTGTTCAGCATCACCATTTGGAGGTGGAATAGTACCTATGTCTTTGTGACAAAGGATCGTTGTTCAAGACCAAACAATAACACCCAAAAGAGTGTCACTTTCTATGATTACAACTGCATATGAGGTTGCTGCCAAGTGCTGCTGGCGAAGTGCGCTGCCTTGCAATCTTAGCACAGAGCACCTCTTGGGTATTGCATCATATGATAACTGCCAGAACAATTGTTGACTTAGAAGTTTTCCCTGCAGCAGTGTAGACTCTGCACATCAGGAAAGAGGATCATTAGAGGCGTAACATCCACTGTGCCTTTTAGCCAAGGGTCATTGCTTTGTAATTGCAGTGCAACCTTTTTGATATGACTAGATGAGAATGTGATGTGTAAGGAAAATATGCGCACAATGGGGGGAAAAAAACCCCTTCAGGGCACAAATCGATTCTGGATCGAGGATACTGTATGTAAAAAGTGAAGTGATCCTGACTTCTATGTGAATAAATTCAGCACCTCAGAGGTTTCTTGGAGTTTACTGATATATTAGCTGAAATGTTGGAAGCTGTGTATAAAAAGTGGATGATTAATACACCGGTCTCCACTGTCAAGGTGTAACTGATTAAATTCCGCCTAATTCTGCAGGCGGAAACGGGCCGTCGCGGTCCTGCTTCGTCTCTCGGTGACTGAAAGTGTTTCTGCTCCTCCTCATCACGCAGCATCCCAGACTCCCAGACCTCATCCTGGCTCATTAGAAACACACCACTGTTGTTTTTCATCTGATGATGAAAGCAGCCAGAACAGAAACAATCCAATGATTCATTCACTTCCAGAAATAATCCTGTCATATGATGCCATATCATACACCAGGAACAGTTTTAAAATCAAAGTCTCTATTTGGGTTACTGGGGTTTTTTTGTTGTTTTTTTTTGGTTGTAGGCTTGTTAACAAAAGCTCCTTCGGTTTATTCATGTGGCAACAGCTCCCCCTACCTGAACATGAAAGCTCAGCACTGATCATTCATGCAGTTTGCAACATCTACGCAGCTTCTGCAGGGGATGTTCTTTGGAATAAACAACAATATTGTATGTATTTGCAGCAATAATAATAATAAAATCCATTGTCTCTACTTTCTCAGCAAGTGGACTTTGAAACGAAGAGGTCCTACACTTTGAAGGTGGAGGGGTCCAACCCACACATAGACCCTCGATTTCTCGCTTGGGGACCTTACAAGGATGAAGCCACAATCAAGGTAGTTTTGTGTGTGAAAAGGAGCCGAAAAGTCAATAATGCATGCATTTCATTGGGTGCACGGTGTGCCTAGGAGAGCGAGGCATGCATATTTGTTTGCCGGCTTGATAAAGCAAACATCACAGGAGCCCTTCAGCGATTGTTTGTGTTGGTGTGCAGATATCGGTGGAGGACGCAGATGAGCCTCCCGTTTTCATAGCCTCTAGTTACACTTTCGAGGTGGAGGAGAACGCGCCTCGAGGCACCCCAGTGGGACGGGTTCACGCCAAGGACACGGATGTTGCCAACAATCCTGTCAGGTAACAATAAAACAATGTGTGACCATGCACAAAGACACTCAGATCAGAGCACATAGATATATGTCTAACCTAAAAATTGAGATTATGGCGTAACATAAAACATACGCCAAGTGGTGAAGTGTATGAACATGGTGAGTCTTGTGTTATAGAACATGCTTTCTACAAACAGATACATGATTCCTCGGTACACGGATGTCGATCAGTTCTTCAGCATCTCAGAAGACGGAATGATCATCACAAACAGACCACTGGACCGAGAAACACAACCCTGGCACAACATTTCAGTTTCAGCTACAGAGATTGGTATGCATACCAAAGCAAACACGCCAAATCATCAAAGCGTTTCACCAGGCAACAAAACAATATTTACCCTTGAACTTCCATCCATCCATCCATTTTCTTTACACCCTTTTCCCTTAGTGGGGTCAGGAGGGTTGCTGGTGCCGATATCCAGCTAACGTTCCGGGCCAGAGGCGGGGTCACCCTGGACAGGTCACCAGTCTGTCACAGGGCATACCCTTGAACTTAAGGGCCAAAATGTTGGTACAATGTCTCCGTCATTGTGCTGACTCTATGCCACGAAGACTTAATATAGTTCTGAAGGCAAAAGAACAGAATAATACCAGTCCTTTGCGTTCAGAACTTCCATAATTCTTCAAGGTTGTAAAATCAAAGTTGGCAGTTTGCATCATGATTTGTGACTGAAAAAAGACTTAAATACAGAACAAACTGAGGTAGAAATACTGTCCATTAAAGTGGGAACTGTTATAAATCTGGCTTGAAACTCTTTGAAGTGAAAAAAAAGATAAATTATGTTTTTTGAAAGATTGCAATAGGTAGTTTTTCAAATACAGCTTTTAGCTAAATTAGTAACATTAATATTTTTGACTTTATCTTTATTTTTTGTGAAATTAGATAAAACCATGAAAGGGATGAATTAAATAAGAACTAAAGAATTCACACATTTTAAGATGCTTCTACGATTTGATGTTACGCAAATATCTGATTTTGAGAAGAAGCACATTTGAGGTGTTAACAGTGTCAACGATAAGTGGTTCAAGAAGCCCATATTTGTAAAGGGAAAGTTAAAAGAGATATATATATATATATATATATATATATATATATATATATATATATATAGATATATATATAAATAAAAAAAAAAAACAATTTTTTGGACTTTTAAACACACACTATATATATATATATATATATATATATAAATGAAAACTAAAGAAAATCAGTTGGATTTGTCCACCCACAGACACTTGGAAGATTTTTCTTCTTGGTTTTAAGTCCAGAAATCTTCACAGGCCACCGTGGCCCCACCCTGGTATTCTGTGGCCAGGGCTCAAGCTAGCAGAGCGCCATGTGGTTTCCCTGTGGCGTCCTCGACGCCAGACGGACAGATGGAAACGGACTAGTCGCCCACAAAGTTAGAAGCATTGCAGGCTATGCTAACCACATTTAGGCACTGGGAAGCTTAAATAAACGACCAGTAATTACAGGGTAGTGGAAAACATACGCTGACAAGTTCAGCAAATATGTACATTTCTACAACACAGAAATACTCCCCATCCTTTTTTCTTCTGTTTGATATTCGGAATTTGTCACATTTGCTTATCAAGGCAAACTTAGTGTTGATGAATATAAAAACAGTTTCTTGCCGAAGTATTCATTCTTTTTATCTTTTTGACGTGATTGTGACATTTTTTTACGCTGCAACCACAAATATCTGTGTATTTTATCTGGATATAGATGTAGTTTAAGTAAATAGCTGATAAGTGAAAGGAAAACAACATAGTTTTCAGATGTTTTTCAATTTAAATACATTTTTCCAATTTTTAATTTAAATATTTTTAAGCATGACTTTTTTCATACTTCTTAATTTTTCCGTTTTATGGAAAAATTAAGAAAGAACATGTAGTTTGTAGCCTAAAGGCAACATTTAAAAAAAAGCTAAACAGAAAATGATTCCTTGTGTCATTAGTGTTGTTCTGTTCTGGACACTATGCAAATATAGCATAGAAAAAATAGACAAAAATGATACAACTAGTTTTTCTTAAAAATATTTCTTAGTTCTTTATATTTTTTGGTCAACATGAACTTGGTGTTGGTCTATCACATAGATAACCAACAGTGGACTCTTGGTACTCACAGGTGTTAATGACCACAGCCTACAGCTGAAATCTGTGAATACTTTAAGTCCCCCTCTAAAAACACTTGGAATTGAATATTTGAATATTTTAAACATCAGTATACCTTAATATTCATCAATATGTACAGTGGAAATCATTTTTAACATTACAGCAGAAGCTGTCTAACTTAACTCTGCTCTTAAGGGTGCGGTCTGTTTGTTCCAAGGTAAATGAATGCTGCTCCTGGATTGACTGCATTGCCCACTCTAGCTGATAGTGTATTAAGTAATGTTGTGCCTACTTATTTCAACTTCCAAAGCTGCATTTTACTTCAAATTAGAATATTTTAGATATAATATGCAAATTTTTCACAAATAATTTTGAGTTGCATTTCACAGAAAAATCTTTGACTAAGAGAATCAGTGAATATTAAGCAGAGAGTAGTCAGGGGTCCACTGTACATTAAGGTTTGTAGTTGCAGCATGAAAATATGTTCAAATTTCAAGGGGAATTCTTTGACATATTACTGTAAATAGACATGAGTCAGTCCCTGGTAGACAGCAGAAATAATTAGCTGTTTGTTGCACTCTTAGAATTCTAAGAGGTTGTCTGATTGGCAGACAATTTTGCAAGAAAACAATATTTTCCCTCAATGCCAAGAATAGATTTCTAAACACAATCACAGATCCAAGAACAGAAGGTTTTCTCGTTTCTATGTGTTTGACACTGCTTTATATATGCCTGGCAGCAACAGGGAGCTGACTATTTTATGTGCAACACAGGCGGTCACCACCAAGACACCAAAGTAAGAGTTAACATCAAAGTGAAAGACGTCAACGACAATTCCCCAGAGTTTGCCACAAACAACGAAGTCCACATGTGTGAAAACGTGGCGCCAGGGAAGGTACGCTCATCGGCACCAGACAGTGCAGAGAACACCTCAGCATTGACAGGCATAAACACTCAGTGACTGTTTTGGATCAACGTGTAAATCCCCATCTGACTGTTTGGATGCAGGTTATTGAAACAGTCAGCGCTGTGGACAAAGACGAGATGGCTCACCGGCAACACTTCACTTTCAGCCTTGCTCCCGAAGTCGCCCACAACCAGAACTTCTCACTCAAAGACAACAGAGGTAGATTAATTTTGAAACTGATTTCTTTATTTTTTTTTTTGCTCCAGCCCTTTATTTTTGCAGCCAGACTTCCTGTTTCTTTCTCTGCAGTCTCTTATTCAACACCTTCCCCCCTCCTTCACCCAAATTAGATCAAAGCTCGACCAGATGGAGGCTTACAGTGCCTCGTAGAAATAAGCAGGTGCTCTGAATTTTTCTGCCGCACACTCATGAATGTGCACACGTCCTGTGGGCCATATTAATTGTGGTGGGGCCTCTGTCCGTCTGTACGTGTATCTTTGGGGGGCCGACTGATTGAATTAGGTTTTGTGAGAACTGTGAGAGACAAAACAAGAAGGGAAATGAGAGTTAAGGGAAGTGGAGAAGACAACGGATAAGAGAAGAAATGTCATGGGAAGAGAGCCGTGTGTGTAAAAACATGTTTTACCTGGGAGCTTTTGAAGTCTTTGAATGTGTCATGGTTGTTGGTGCCTCACTGGGCCTGTCTGAGTATTTCAAAGCCGCTCATATTCTGGGATTTTCTAGACTATAGGTTTTACAAAGATATGGAAACGAAAAATACAGTCATGCAGCTGTTGGACAGACAGAAATATGTTACTGGAGGACAATTTTAGAAAGCTAGGCTCATCAAACCTTAAGGCAGCTTAGCTACAGCAGCAGAAAACCCAACAGGTAGAACTGCTACCAGCTAAGAACACCAAACTGAGACCAAAATCTGTACTAGCTCATCAAGGTCAGACAATAACGGATTAGAAAACAGTTGTCTATTACAATGAGACTTCATTTCATCTGTTACACTGAGAGTGTAAGGTCAGAATTTGGTGTAAACAATAGGAAAGCTGCCCTGAATCATTGAAACAGGCTGGTTGGGTTGGTAGTGTAATGGTGTGTTATATTTTCCTGACACCATTACATTACAGATATGGAACCGGCAACTCTGCAATAACTGTAATAAAAACAAGTTCCTTATAGATTGTGAATGCAAATGGTGTAGATTTATTTTCTTGCTATTCAAAAACATGCTGGCTATTAACAGTCTGCGTATTGCGGATGTGTGGTAGGCTAAGGGAGTCCAGAATCTGCAAAGGCCTGGGTGTGGTTAGAAAACATGCCCAACACACCCAAGCGTTCTAGTAAAGTTTGATGAGTTAGTTGGCTGCCCCGCCCTGTTTCTAGTTTTGCAAACAACACAGGTCCATTTCCCACCCAGCTGTTTACTGGTGTGAAGGTTGAGTGGGGGCCTCTTATACGGAGTCATTGACGCAGGTGTTCAGGGTTTGATTCCTGACCTTGGCACCTTTCCCTGCATGTCTTCTCCCTCTGTCCTTCTGCCCATTTCCCATCTTATCTGTTGCAAATAAAGGCCACTGGTCCCTGAAAAACCTTAGAAAAATAAAAGTCATGCAGAGGACCTTAAGATGACTGTTTCTTCTTTTCCAGCTGGTTATATTGTCTCACAGATTAAGCAGGTAAACGCTTAGAGCTGCACTAACAGCTGATTGTTTTTCACTGATTCCATAAACACTATTTTCGACTCAGCTCATTAACACTGTTAGTCCCTTAGTGGTTTTAATTAATCTCTCTCCAACAGTTGTGTTCAACTTCAGCTTTCAGATCACCAGATTGGGTCTGTGTGGCGTTTTGATGAAAACTGCTTTAATACATTAAGGTGGTGCTATTAGGGAACCATTTGAATAGATGCTGGGATAAGTACCGGTCATAAGATTTTTGCAGTTGAACTGTTTTAATGCACTATGATCCTTCATGGAAACAGAAGAACCTGGTTCTTTTACAGTGGAGACCTGGAAGCACTTTGGTGACAAGCTGTAATTGTGGGTTTGCATGAGGCTGATTGTTGCCCAGCATGTGTGGTGCACTCTTTGCAGTTGAGAGAGAGATGACACGACATATGTAGGTGCCATCTTAACCCACTAATTCCAGAATCAGATCAGTGGGATGTGAGATTTTTCGGCAAAGTAGTTTTTCTCTCTGACCAGGGAAGAAGCCGGTTCCCAACTGGTCCAGTCAAAGAGGCTGAAACTCCTGTTCAGCTAAACCTTTCTCCACTGCATTATAACGTTCTTCTTTTAGATAATACTGCAGAGAGAGCTTACAACACATTTAGAAATGATCGTCTTAATATTTTTAGAAGCTGCAGGGTTTGTTGGTTCATGTTTTTTACAATTCCCGCTTGTATTTATGACCTCTGATCCATATTTATGAATAGTTCTGTAAATGCGCTACACACTGTGTTTCAAGCAGGATTTATAGACACCAACTAGTGATATTTCAGGATCCAATAGCTTTTATGAACAAGAGCCACAACCAACTATAAATACTGATGGTAGGAACAACTGTACTGACCCAGGTTCTCTAATCTTGATTATTAGAATAATCAAGATTATTAGAATAATCAAAATTAGAGGAAGATGATATTATAAGAATTGTTTTTTTTTATATAACTGTCCCTTCTGGCCCATCAGGTTTTTGGCACTAAAACAAAACCAGTGATATGAAGCTCAGCTGGAACCTTCAGCTATTGAAACAGGAAGATTATCAGCAGCAATAATCTTCCTGATGAGATTTTTAAAAAAGAATAAAAAATTAAAAGTTGACAGCAAAATATCATTTTTCTTAGGACACAAGAAAACCCATCACTTCAGGTTGATGAGTAAAATTACAGATAATTCCCATGATGCAAAAATATAGTATGTAGTTTATTCATTTCCACGACACAGAAACGCTTCACATTCACAAATTCTTTCTTTTTTCAAATGAAATCCACAGGTTGTTTCAAAATAATGTAAGCACGAATAAGAATACAATATTTAAACCAGGAGGATTATGCAAAATCAGCTTCCTAAACTTTATGTAATGTTCCCACCCGAGCGTCTCAGACTAGCAGCAGCAATTAGCAATCACCTGGTGGAACAGCTGTAAACGGCACCATGGAGGAGCATCGCTGTGATGAAGGGGAGGAGGTTCTTAAAGAGACAGAGGCCCAATTTCAAGGCATCAGAAATGACTGATTTATTTTTAAATCATATTTTATATATATGGCATTTCCACAACATCTGAGGCAACATAGTAATTTGTGCTGCAAAATGGCACTTTGTGTCAGAAATATTGTACATAACTCCCCTGCTATAAAATTCTTAGTTTGTGCATTTGTTTTCTTCTACCTTTTTTACTATATTACTTTCCTTATATTATTTTCATATTACTGGAATAAAATGTGAAAATCTTCAGATTAAGTCTTAATTTTCAATGCAGATACATCTCTCTAGTGTTTCTCAACTCCGGTCCTCGGCCCCCTGCTCTTCATGTTTTAGATGTGCCTCTATTCCAGAACAGCATGACCATCAAGTCCTGCAGAAGCCTGTTAATCCCCCAGAGATACAATTCCGGAGTGTTTCAGAAGGGAAATACCTAAAACATGCAGGATAGAGGTGTGAGGACCAGGGTGGAGAAATGCTGATCTAGGGTATCTGTTAACTGTCTTGATGTTTGTGTCACTTACTGTTATTTAGCCAGCTCACCAGCATGTCTTCACTTCTCTCCTCTACAGACAGCACAGCCAGCATCTATGTGCTCCGCAAAGGCTTCAGCCGTCTGACTCAGGATGTCTACTACCTTCCCATTGAAATAAACGACAATGGCTTCCCCTCCATGAGCAGCACCAACACCCTGACCATCAGAGTCTGCTCCTGCGACAGCAAAGACTCCATCCTCTCCTGTAACGTGGAGCCCTATGTCCTGCCTGCTGGCCTCAGCACCGGTGCTTTGATTGCAATTCTAGCCTGCATTGTCATTTTGCTCGGTAAGAAACCAAAAAAATACATACCAAATTGAACTATCCTGGACATCTAAGGGTGATTACATTGTATTTTATTTGGGGATGTCAGCATAAAAGGGGCAAACTTTAAAAGCACACCATACATTTTAGGTTAATTACTCTGT
Organism: Micropoecilia bifurca; assembly: GCA_903067075.1. NCBI lineage: Eukaryota > Metazoa > Chordata > Actinopteri > Cyprinodontiformes > Poeciliidae > Micropoecilia > Micropoecilia bifurca. Next base: position 39,954 of record CAEGAF010051640.1, read on the forward strand.
AAATAAATAATCATTTAGACAGTTATTAAATCTTTGCCGTTGCTTTAAAGTTTATTCTAAAATGATCGTTTTAACATTTTTGCACTAAACTTTACTGGATCACAATGGTTTGTTATTTCAGCAGACATACCAAATTATCTGGGAAAAACATGGGCAGAATTTTTTTTAGAGCATATCAACACGCAGCTCAGCGCAATCAGTGTGTCTGCTCATCTTGAATAAGTCTTAAGTTTATAACCTTAAGTACATTAACGCAGGTCTTAAATCTTGTTGTGACAGGATTATTTGGTCTCATATTCTTGAGTTATTAACCAACTTGATTTAGTTGGTCAATAACCTTTTGACTTAATGTCATTGACAGTTTCACCCTTATCTCCTATCCCCACATGGTGGTGGCAGCATTATTTAGTGAGAATGCAGGTGGTGAAATACAATACAAATACAATCCAGTCCTGCAGGAAAACCTGGCAGAAGGTGATTTTATTAAACCAATCAGTTCACAGTTACCCATTACTGTGGGTGTGTGGATCTTACTTTTGTTCTATTATTACTTATTTTTTCATCACTGTATCATATTCATATTTTCTGATCAAAAATCCAAAACTTCAAAGACAACTTGTAAGTGTGTTTGCAGATGAAATCATTTCATCTTCCTGGTCTTCACTGACTGATTCAGGATACATCATCCTCATTAGAGCCGAGATAGAGATATGATGCCACGCTCTAAGATTAGCAGGATGCATCCGAAAACCTTCAAAAGACATATTTGAAAATTACAAGCAATTAAACGGGTATGTGTGCATCACAGTAGTATAAATATGAATTAGTCTTTAATGGGCCTCCCCAAAGGGTAGCCAATTATCCACACTCATTGCAGTGCAGCGTTTACTCATTTGCTGCTCGGATTTGAAAGACAGATCCAATGCCAAAACAGGCTGTTTAATGTGCTGTTATGTTTTCTGGCAGCCATTGTGGTTCTGTTTGTCGCACTGAGGCGTCAGAAGAAGGAGCCACTGATAGTGTTTGAGGAGGAGGACATCAGAGAGAATATCATTACATATGATGACGAAGGAGGCGGCGAGGAAGACACGGAGGCCTTCGACATCGCGACACTGCAGGTACGGAAGAGTTGCTCCAGCAATAAGACGTCTTCGTGTGTTTCTGTCGATGTTTGTATGTTGTTACCGCTTCCCTTTTTCACCCAGAACCCAGACGGTGCCAATGGTTTCCTGCCAAGGAAAGACATCAAACCGGAACTCCAGTACCCCATCAGGCCTGGCGTGGGTCGCCCGGCACCCAACAGCGTCGATGTGGATGACTTCATCAAGACTCGGATCGCAGAGGCCGATGGCGACCCCACGGCGCCGCCCTACGACTCCATCCAGATCTACGGCTACGAGGGCAGGGGATCGCTGGCTGGTTCGCTGAGCTCGCTCGAGTCGGTCACGACGGAGTCCGACTTGGATTATGACTATCTGCAGAGCTGGGGGCCGAGGTTCAGGAAGCTAGCCGACCTGTACGGGACAAAAGACTGCTCGGTTCTCGACGAGGATGACGGCGAGGACTCTTAACAGCGGTCTTTCCGGTGGAGGACAACCCCCTGATTTCAGATTCATTGATTCCATGAGGATGCGCTGACTGAGGGTTCATTCACGTTCCAGTTATAACCAACTAGTTCATGCCAATCTAAACATTAACAGCTCCTCCCTTCCGCATGGCGGTTCCTCCAGGATGGTTGGGTAGAGGGATGCTGACTTGAACCGCTGCCCTTTTATTTTTCTTAAATCTCTTCTGTATCTTCTATGGTTCATTTTTTCCACTCTTTCTATAGACTTGAGCTTTGCAGGGCTGGGAGTTCTGTCACCAGTTAGTCTGTTGAAGAGAAAATTTGGTGGGAACCATGTTAGTCTACCATCTTGGATATAGCATATACTTCTGTGGACTAGATTCATGTACTTCCTCACAGGTGGCAGCCAGGGAGATATTTTATTCTCTTAACAGCTCCCTTAGCAGCGGGGCGTATTGCGTTCTGTTTCTCTCTCAAAGCAGACGACGAAGAGCAAGAAAAAAAGTGTGTTATGGGGTCTGGCAACAGCCTGCAACCAGATGAAATCTGAAGAAGTTTAACATGCTGTTCTGTCGGCCGAAAGCAGCAGGTACCACAGATCAGATGAGTTGACCGACTCCGGGTTGTTGATACTCTGAAGATGAGCAGAGCATCTTCACAGTATGGTGGCCTTATAATAATTCAACAACAACTCCAGGGGTTAGCACACATGAAAACCAGAGACTGAAGATCGAGACCACTAGCTTTGGTAGCTGCACCAACACGTGGGCTGTAAGAGTATCCGTGATAGTGCTTCACAAGTATCACCCATTTTTTTCTACTCCAAAACAGAAACGGACTGAAAAAGTATCTCCATTTCCAAACTGTGGATTTCTTTTCCCTTACTGATTGAGTTTTCTCCAAGAAGAGAAGACGTTTCTGTTCCACAGACACGGTTTGTCCAAACTCTTCTCATCAGCAATCGTTTCCCATTTTGACCTGAGTCGACCAACGAATGATCACCGCCATATTCCCAGTCCACCAGTGTTGACGATGGGTAAAAATCTGTGAGCTCTAAAAATCGCCTTAAACTTAAACAGAAACTCTTGCAACCCAGTGCATTCTCTATTTTTTCCCTTTTTTAAGTTCCTTTTTTAACTTGAAGAGTATATTCAGAAAGCAAACTCTTCTGCTTGTTTAGTGTGTACAGAGCACCATGCGGACATATGACGTATCACTCTGAGGGTACAACCGGCGCCTCGGCCGCTCTTCAACATGGATGTGCTGTTGATTTGTTAGCCCAGCAAAGTAAATGTAAACTTTTTCACCCCCTCCACATTCCAATGTATAGTGGCTGTCGAAAGTTAACACACCTCTAGTAAAATGTCGTGCTCTTGTGGTGTTAAAAAAGATGAGACTTTTATTATAGAACCCTTAGAATCCAACTAAAAATAAGGGGTAAATAAGTGGGTACAGCCTTTCACAATTTCACCATTTAGAATTCTTTGGTATGATCTAATCAGAAAAACACATTTTGTTTTCACAACATTTTCTCTCTCTACTTTGGAAAACTTTTCCAAATCGGACAAATTCTAAGTACTTTTCTTGTCCACAAACCCCAATAGGTGAGGGCTGTCGAATTTAAGCTGAAGTAAAATTTTACATAATGGAGAATAACCATGGTGTGCTTTGGTTTATCACTATGTCTTTGTTTTCTCCTGTCTTCTCCTGACTGATACCTTTGCCTAATTAGATACTTCTTTTTCTGTAAGGTCTTCGCAAAACTTACCTAAAATATGCTAATTAGCAAATGTCAGGATGATTTAGCAAAGTTTCATTGTGTGCATCACAGAAATCTGGCACTTTAACAGGGGTGTGAACACTTCCAGAGCATTAGTGTGTTGCCTGCAAGGAAAGACATGTTTAAAATCAACATGTGTTGATTTTAAACATAAATTGTCCACATGTGGGGCAGGAGGGGGTGATGGAATCCCGGAAAGGTTGACACCCGAACATCCTTTTTAAGAGTGTGTGTTTTTGTTCACCTTCTTTTTAATGTTATATTATTATTACTGTTGTTTTCTATTATTATTGTTGTTATCATCATCATTATTATTATTATTATTATTACAGTAAGAGTTGCTTCATTGGCTGCTGCAGCTACAAAGGAACAAACTGATGTTTAACTGTATGCAGATGACATTTGAGTGTTCTTACTGTTTAATGAACACACACCAAATAAAAGATAATTTGTTTTTCTTTTCTTTGGAAAGTTGTAAGAAATTCCCTGCCTAAAGTTAAATATCAACTTTGATTATTATTATTCTTTGCCTGCGCATACACATTTTCTTCCTTTATTTTATTTCTTTGTATTTCACGTTGTTCATTCCATTATTTTGCATTTCTTGGTTCTTTCTCCGTGTTCCTGAGGAAAAACTAGCAATCTGTCTTTGTTGCAGTGAGAGAACGCCTCGTTTTTAATTCTCTGTCAAGTTTTATGGTACAGATTTGTACAATTTTAAAAGTTATTATTTTAGTATACATGCAGAATATTCCAGTATTACAACAAAAACATGTTAAGATTTTAACAAAAAGTTACATCACACTTATATTTTCAGAACATTGTATTGTTGCTTTACTATGTGCTTCTATCTGAGAAGCAGAAAAAAAATTTGAAATAAATGCTCTTTTTATAAAATTTGTATGGAGGGTGTGTGGTAGTTAATTTTTTACCAGTTTGCTTAACAACGTGTTAGGATTCCCTGGGCTGGAACCATTGGAATCAACTGTATGGTTTCATGACTCAGGAAAACCTAACCTCCAGTGACTTCAACATTCCAGAGTCCAAGTTATTATTTAATAATAACTCAACATATAAAGCCGTGTTTGGATAAAAAAAACTAATTGAACTTTAGATTCCAATAGAAGGGGAAAAAAGAAGCTGATAATCAAATTCACTGGATTTATCTTGTGACCAACACCATGTTAGTGAATATTTTGACAGTTTGTTGGTAGGAAGCATACAACGCTGTTAACTCTGGTGTTCTACCAGTATGAGGGAACATACTATCAGATTCTCAGTCCAAAAAATAAAAGAAACTTCAAAAGTTCAAGAGATAAAAAAGCTCAGTTTCCATTAATCATAAAATCACACAAATTGAAATTACGTAGATAAATCTGCTTAAATTTATCCACGCCAACTGCAAAAAACTTGCGTTTCTCAACAAAAAGTTTTGCTCTAGGAAGAGGTGATTTTTCAGCCATATGGAAATAGATGTATTTTGCAAAACTGCAATGGAAACACTTTTTTGCATCACATAATCAACAGGAAGATATTACTACTGGCAGAAATGACAAAAAAGACAGGAGGATGATGGTTTGTTTTTATTTTTTTCAGACAATGTGCAGTTGGCTCCACCATAACACTCACAGCTTCACAGTTCCAAAGAAGTTATGGTCAATTGAACGAGTTGAATCCAAGGCTCTTCTGTAAAACCACAAACTAAATTTCCCCAGAACACAGCAATGCTTGAATAAGACACTAGCTGACGTCTCCTATGGATCTGTGTATGTAGATCCATAGGAAGAATAAAAGGAATGCGGCTTTTCGCAAGGAAAGTTGTGAGTTTGATTCCAGTCTCTCCTCCCAAACATCAATCAACAACCAATTATTTTTGGACTTTGAGAGGAAAATAAAGCAGCACCCAACCATCCCCAAAGCAGGACAGAATCTGTTACAGTGTGAGGAGGTCAACACTTTACTGAGAAACCAACTTTATATCCTGGTGCTTCAAGCCCTTGTCAGACTGAGTTGTGGAGGAATTCTCTGTCAAAGATAAAAACGCATTCATTAGGTTACACTGATGGAGGCAGAGCTGAGAAAGGTCACACTGCACTTTGGCTGAACAACAAAAGAGACAATAAGGAAAACAAAGGAAAGGCTAAACATCAGTCCTGCTCATCAGATTGAGCTGTACTAAGGAGGAACAGGACATAAAAGGTCTAATGCAGCAAATTTGGAAAAACTTTTTTCAATACAATAAAATGCAGGGATAAAATGTATGCTTATATGTAAAATTATTGAGATATCAGTGTGTTTCCATGACAAAAACAGTGGCAAAAATGTTCAGTGAACAGCCTTTGTCTACAAATGAAAACAGGACTCAAAGTAAATAAAGTAAAAAGACAAGAACAATGGTAGGTGTGTTAGAAACAGCTGCAAATCACTAGCTGTGAACAATTCTCACTCCAACAGACTTCTGTTCAAGAAGCTGCACCATCCTTCATGAAATCCTAAGCCAATACTTTCCCAGTCATTAAGGTGTTATTAGTGAGATTTATGCCATCATTTGCTGCGTCCACTCCTTCTGAACTGTGTTCCGGTGGTAGCACTGAAAATATTCACAAACTAAAATGAGTGGATGTTGGGCAGATTTTACATTTTATAATTTTCCTGTTTTGTGTTTTTAATATGAGACTAAATGTGTCTGAACATTTGAGTCTATAAAAACCCAAACTCCAAATCTCTCCCATCAAAGTGTGGCCTGCTTGACCACATGTCGTCACATCAGAGTTTACTCTGGAACGGTTTGGGATAATTGACCAGTAATCCGGAATGTTTGATTCCTTTATGCGGCTCTCAGTTTGACCATTCGGTTCATTTATTTATAATAATAATAAAGTGTTTATATTGGACCATTTTTATGGTTATGGCTTATAGTTAGTGACAACTCAAGATTTAGTTTCTCTGAATATTAGAATATAATTTAAGGTCATTACAAAAACTAGTTTATTGCAAAAATATTAGCGAACTTAACTATTCTATTGACCACATCGGTAGGGTTCAAGTCAGATCAGTTTCCTGGCAAGTTAAGCAAAGTGGCAGCAGTCATGTCATTAACCAGGTTTTGGTCCTTAGATTACTAAGGTGTTGCATCAGGTACTGTAGGAGCAGGAGATAAATGAATGTATTTGTGAATGTGGGACAGGTCACATAGGTGATCAGTATCTATTTTGGTAAGAACCTTTCTTTGTGAGGCGTTCCATTAGGACTGAGGTAAATAGGTCCTGTCAACATGTATAAGTGTTTGGAAATATGTTTAACTAGACACTAACTAGATGTAAAAAAAATAGAGTCAACACTACCCTGGTGTCTCAGGGTAGTGTTGACCTATACAGGTATAGGTCAACACTGGACCTATACAGGTATAGGTCACCTATACAGGTATAGGTGACAAGGTATACATTGTGCTTGAATGTCAGGTTTGTTTTGGACTTTCCATGCTTCATACAGTAGTCTACCCAAACACTTTGGTTCTGATCTAAAACTCCAGTTAACACCGTCATTACCTACTTGGACACTGAAATCCCTGAGGAGCACCACATGGTCCCCTTCAAGGCTCAGTATTCTGAACAGCTGCTTGGTTCATAAGCACTAGCGGGACCCTCTTGTGGGTGCTGCTGTACTGCAGGGGTAAAACACAACCCATATAAGGAGGCTGTAGTCCTTGATGTGGCTGTCACAGGTTCAAGTTTCAGCCAGATGAATTTTACCGCAAGTTTCCCTCCCCCCTTTCTTATTACTCATTTTCCTGTATGACCAGCATCAAGGTTTCCAGCTCCTCTTGCATTGGGATGATCTGGAGTAGGACAGAGTCCACCTTGTGTGCAGAACGTTGAGGCTTCCTGTCGCAGCCGGACCTCAGGAGCCGAAGCTGGATCACCTGGCTGGTCAAAACAAAAATTCAGTCAATCTCCCCTTGGGATTGCCAATGGGACAATGGTGGTGACTGTGGTAGGAGTTTGTTGGTTCAATTCCTGCTGAGTGCTAGCTAAGCGGGCAAGTGTCCTCTTCACTTGGACACTTGTCCAAGTTAGTCTTTCACTACGGGCTCATGTGATTGGCCAGAAAGTCAAGCAGAGGGTGCAGAAGACTTTCTAATATTGGTCCCCAGCTTGGACAGCATCTTCCTCCATACCTACAAAGTAAATGGTTCTGGTCTTCAATCATATATGATCTTTTGTATCTGACACAAGTCATGCATTATCTTACTTCCTATTAGATCTGACTTTCACATCTCACCTGGTCCTCACAGCTCTACTTTCATCCTTCTTCTCTCCGTACATGTGTCTCTGCCTCTCACTCCTGGCTCCAGTTAAGATCATTAGAGTTCAGTCTGTGTCACAGTGTGTGGGGTATCCCAGTCTGGATGAAGCCTGATTAGTTTTTAATCATGAAGTGGCACTTGAGTAAACAAGGAAATATCCTCCCTGTCACTCTGGAGAGAAGATGTGAGAGTGTGTATGTGTATGGAAAGGTTTGTGTACAAACCGAACGGATGTCCTTGAGTGCACAACAAACAGACACACGGTAAGTTAATGAACCAGTCAGTCAGTCAGTCAGTAATGTAGTTATTCATTTCTAGCACACCTCACTAGAAAGTCTTTACATTAGTTAGCTGCGTGGGGAATTGGCTTTTCTAGCAGTTGGATGTCCCTAAAGGTGGACAAACCCAAAACCTGGTTTGATTCCTTCCAATGCAAAAATGATCTGTAATCTGCAAAGTAGGTTCCTTCACAAGATCCTTTACAGTTAGCAGGTGTAACAAGGTGAATAACTACTATTATGTTTTTGTTTTAAAGAAACAACAACAAATAGTTCCTCATTAACACAGATCAGGTCAGTTTGAGTTGCTAGGTGACAAGCTGGGTTTTGCTGGAGTTGCTAGGTAACGGCATGGTGCTCATTGATTGTGACTTAACAATCAGGAGATCTTTGAAAAGACTTGTTTTCTAGACACCAAAAAACATTAACTTATTGCTAGCTGGGTGTTATTTTTAAAGTTTGTTCAGTTGTTTTTAAATGCAGTAGAAAACATAATGGAAGTACAAATGAATAAATACTGTGAGTTTTGCATAATAGTAATTATTAATACAGAACTCCAGTTGTTAGTTAAAAATTATCAGAAAACATTGACATCAAAGTGTGATGTTCCAAATCAAACCTGCTTAACATTCTCTCACTACAAAGCATTTAGTTCTGGGTCAATCTACTAAGTCCCACTTGTCTACCAGGGTTGAAAAACTACCCCAGACATCTAACCTGGTTCTTGAAAAGATGCCTGCAGAGGAAGCACATCGTTTCATTCATTCATCAGTGAGGTGAGCATCACTTGTGTCACTCTCTTCTTACCTATTAGGCGTGTAAATTTAAATTATTGCCTATTGTGAACAATGAAAACTTTTAATAGCCTCTTGGGTGGCAATATGTCAGAAAATTAAGTTGAACTTTCTCAGTCCAATCCAGTCACACAGTCAGAATTCTTCTGCTGCCAGACAAGGAAGCATCATTGAATCAGGGAAGCATCGTACGATGAGGGTAATTGACTCTGGGGTTTGATAAATCAAACTGCAACTCTTTGATGTAGTGTCTCCGTCTCTGGCTGTGCTTCTCTGTGTGCGGTTTGTCACACAGACCACTATCACACAGGAGAAACAATAACACCAAGCACCATGAAAAGGACAGAACCCCTGTCCTTAGCAGGCATGTGTGTGTGTCTGCGAGTGATAGTTATGTAAAAGCAATCAGTGACCTGTTTAATCTTTCAGAAAGGGAGCCTGCTCATTTCCATAATCAGTTTCTCTTTTTCACAGAATCCCCCACGTTCCCACTGAAGAGCCGTCACTGCTGGAGGTCTAAGTGGGGAGAAGTGACACCACACGTCTTTGGTCCTTTTGCTTTCTTTTGTCCTGGTGATGCCATGATTGAAAGCATTCAAATAGATTATTGAAGCATCTGCTAAAAGTCACTTATTCACACTTCAGAAGTGATAATTTCACTGCAGTGCCTTACAAAAGCATTTATACCTCTTGAACTGTTCCACATTATGACCACAAACCTATTTATATTACATGTTATATTATATAACACACATAAAATTAACATAAAACAAAAGTAAAGTCATAATATTATCAGAATTTATGATAGAATGAGAATAAAGTCATAGTTATATGACAATAAGTTCCCACATGAAACTGTGTCAAAAAGAGAAATGTTGTGCATCTTGTGAAGTTCAGCTTGGTTTTAAAAATAAGGAACTACTTTCAACTTCATCAATGGCATCTAATCAGTAGCAGGACTTTGAAAGAACCAATTGGCTTGTTGAGCTGGTCACCTCAGATACTGATGACTATTCAACCTTGTTTCTCTTCAAAGTTACTCTTTTCTCTAAATTGTACAACTTTATTCTGATAAATTTATGTCTGTATTTTGTTGCAGTATTATGACCGTCTTTCTAATTTAAAGGAAGGAATGTCTTAGTTTGGCCCTAGTTTGTCTGATCTGATCCTTTCCCACGTTTGTATGACTTGTGGGAAATTTCGAGTGAAACCTTCTTAAGGCTTTCTTTAAACAATGGCTTTTTCTTGCCACTCTTCCATGACAACAGGATTTGTGGAGTTTTCAACAAATTGCTTTCCTGCTGACAAATTTTTCCAACTGGAAAAAGGGGGCAGAGGGATGGTGGGTTAGCTGATGGAGCTGTTTGTTGAGATGAGGGGGTGAAGATGAAACGTTCTCCACCTCCGCCACATTACAAGCACTCAGAAACATTCCTTCATATTTCAGGCTGTTTTTAATTAACTAAAGTGCTTGAAATCTACATTTTACATTCAAAAGTAAAGCTAACATGTTGGCTCATGTTAGCTTTACCATTAGCCAAAGCTAACAGTTACCATGGTGAGTATTTGTGTGTGTATGAATAAAGAGGAGATTACTGCAGTGATATAAATGTTGGTGTGAGCCAGTTGTTTGTTTGTTTGCGTGTGTGTGTGTGTGTGTGTGTGTGTGTGTGTGTGTGTGTGTGTAGGTGTGTGTGTGTGTGTGTGTGTGTGTATGCTGGTACTGGCTCTGTCGTTCCTGTGCACGACTCACAGATGGGTTGGATACGGAGGCTGGGCACAGAGGGGCTGGCTGAGCTGCGTACCATATCAGCCAATAGCATCATTACTCACAATTAGACCCTAAGCAGATTAAAAAACTCCAAGCAGCCAACCAGGCAGCCGCACAGAGACAATCAAACTGCTTTCAATACTGAGCCTTTTCAGCACCTTTTTGTTGTGTATGTTTTTTTTTTATTTTTCCAAACGTGTTGCTTCTTTGAATCAAATCCTCATGTCATTATGCTGGCACTTTATCATTTTAATGTGTTGACATTTTATTCATTAGATTCACTAAGATATGCGCTGAAGATATGCGTCCTTGAAGTTCTTTTATTTGTGTTTGGTACACAAACACAGGGCTGAAACCCTCTTGATGTTACTTCCATCAGGGGAGGCTGGCGGTTTGGTTGTGCCTGAACCCGACAGTAATTTCAATCAGTCATCCAGATGGTAAAATCATTTAGTCAAGGTTTATTGCAAACCAGAGACGGTGCATGCCACAAAGCACAACAGCAAAAATGTCAAAAGATTCCTCCTGAATTTTGTTTTGGTATCCCCTGTGTGTCAGGATGGTTCCTCTTTGGTCATGTGAGTTTTAAACAGGCCAAGAGAACCAACATTGAAAATCTGACAAGATGTGTAGCATACAGCTGGTTGTCATTTAATTTTGATTTTGTTATTAATTGTGACTTGAATGGAAAAAAAATATCTTCAACCAACTTCTTTACACATACATGACATTTTACAGTCACAATATGTGTCTGTAAAATAAAATATATTTCCCCTCTGGCTTCCCACCTTTTTGTGTTTCACAATGTCTATTTGAGGATTGTTTTTCTTTAGCTCATGTCCAATTTTAAAAAAGAAACAAATAATTGAATCTCAGAAGCTCTGACCCAGGCCTAATGCCACTTTACATTCTATTGGTCAGAATTTGCAAAGCAGCCAATCTAAGAGCCTCATTCAATTTCCTTGTCACTGATTGGCTGTATATCCAAAACATGAGATAAGAAAGACTGTAAATATTATTTTCTGCAATAGTGTGAAGATGCTATTGATTCATATTATGGTACATTTGGGGTTTGAAAACTTAAGAGGCACTTTTAAGAATCCTGAAGTATTCAGATTTCAGCTGCCAACAGGTAGAAAATCAGTCGAACCACTTCCAATTTTTGGTGCTTTGCATCTGGTAATCACTTTACATCATTTTAGTTCCACTTTCTAAACCAGAGATAAACTTATCAGATGTTGAGGGACTGAATTTGTATCCAACTTGTGTAACTGAACTTAGCCAGTTCTGATTTCTCTTTTCAAGCAAAATCTAACTGAAAGGTTTTTCTTTGTGGAAGAAACTAAAGTTTAAGACATACAAGTTAAATGAAACAATAGATTCTCAAAAACTCAGTCTTTCAATCAGTATGTGATGATCACTCGTGTAAAAATTGGAATTTAGATTAAATAACACAAGGACAAAAGTTCAAGACTTAACTTTTACCATTGGAGTTTAGGGGCTTGATCTAAAATCTGACTGGAAAGCACTGAAAAGACGACTTTTTTAATAAACCGTTGTTTTTTGTAAACTTTGCTAAAAGTATTAGATTAAAATTGGCCTACCCACATTATTTAAGCATTCATTTTAGTTTTTCTAAAAGAGGTTCGATCAGGACAATTTTGTCATGATTTGTGATTGCAGTGAGAAAGAACGTTGAGACCCAGGTTGAAGAAGACGAAGATGAAGGTTCAACGTAGAAACAGCTCAACAGTCCAGATGCAAGCAGCTCAAGGGAAACAGAGACGTGACACTAGTGAGACTAACAACAACACCTGACAGGATCCGACAAGAGACAAAGACAACAGGTGACTTAAGGGAAGGATTCAACAGGGAAGACAGAACAGGGACAGGACTAAACACAGAAAACCTCAAAAATAAAACACAGAACACAACAAATTTTCCATGTTTTTACAATCATTGCTTATCTGCAATATTTGTGGGTATAAAAACCCCTTTGTTGGCAACAAACTTGTCAAGACAGAATGTTGTTCTTCTAGGTTCAAGACATTAATGAGTTTATTAAACTCATTCAGAGGCTGTAATAATAATGTAGCACATGAGGCTGTCGGAGCCGAAGCAACAATCCACTTGTCTGATTGTCTAAATGTTGGCTTTGAAAAAATCTACAAGGCCGTTTCAGGATTTGATGGAAAAGAGTTCAGCAGAGACACATGTTGATTGGTTCATCTACCGTCAACACGAGCAAATAAGATCCATTCTTAGTATTTTTATTTATAAAAACAGAAAATGTCATTGTATTGTAAATGAGATTGCTTAAATGTCATCTTGATGTCTGTTACTGATAGGACAGTTTTTTATTTTGATCTGTTTGAAGTTCTGATACTGATATGATCTAAACACAAAAGTCCGTTTGAATCAGAAAACTGCAGCATCTAAGAAGAAAGACAAAGTGACAGGTGAGCATTAGGCTGACTTAGATCAGGGTAAATTCTCATTCCTAGTCTCATCAATTTCTGTTTTTCTTTTCTTTTCCTGATTAATTTCTTTTGATGGTCTGAGATCGTCGTCTTAATTTAAACGCCTTTAATTTTCCCCATCATCCCGCCGTCCTGTCTGCCCGTCTGCGCTTCGTTTCCATCTCCTCCATCGTCTTGCTCTTCTTCTCCGCTCTCCCTCGTCCCCTTCTCATCCGCCGCTCTCTCCTCTCCTGACACAGCTATGAATAACAATTAGAAGATCTACAAGACAGAGAGAAACCATTTAAAAGTTTGGAATCGCTTCTCCGTAAAGTATCAGTCTGTTTGGGTTTAAAGAAGGGAGGACCGGGGTGAGTGGAGGGGGAGCAGGCGGCTAAACCCGGCCTGCTCAACAGGCTCCTGAGAGAAAAGTGGGGGGAAATTAGTATTTTTTTCCCACCAGTCCTCTATGAAGACCAGACCATTTATCAGCTGTTCCCATCTGTTTGTTCTGTTCTGTTGCCACATGAGAGGTTCTGAATGAAGATGCTGAGGCTCTTGTGCTGCCATTGCTTTAATACCTGTCCGTTAACGGCGAACCACTTCTGGAAGGCTGTTTGTTAGAGGATCTGCTGCGATAATGCACATAAAATGGAGGGGAGGCAGGGCCATATATGTGAAGCTCTTATTGTCCAGGCATTAGTTGGAGAACAGAGGAAACCCCAGAAAGAGGGCATGGATATTGGTTGGCTTCACTGGCAAAAGCTTCACATTTAATTTAGAAAAACTTTGTTAGCATAAAAGGGAAATTTAAAGTTGTTGCAATTCACATTGTACATGTTTCTTGCTGTAAGGTTCTCCAGTAGAGGGTTTAGAAAAACAAAACATCGCAATTGCTGTGTTGCCATTAAATAAGAAGCAATAAAAATCACATGTGAAAGAGTTTGGTCATGAGATAAATCATATTAAAAAATACATGCCATGTCACCATCCTACTACTTCCTGTTGTCTTCCTCATTGCAGTTTTCACCAGTGGCAACATTCAAGAAGGGAGGACCGGGGTGAGTGGAGGGGGAGCAGGCGGCTAAACCCGGCCTGCTCAACAGGCTCCTGAGAGAAAAGTGGGGGGAAATTAGTATTTTT
>CAEGAF010051642.1:0-14476 GCA_903067075.1 Micropoecilia bifurca
CCACCCCTGAAAACGTCCCTGCCACCCTCTTGCCACTCCATAAATATTTTTCTAGATCCTCCCCTGTTGGACACTTGTGCTTTTATTGCACCTGGCTTTAGACTGAGTCACAGAGCGGATAAACATTCTTGATGCTCTCACATTTAAAACACTGTGAACCCAACACGAGATAAACAAAAATGCAATTTAAAATCGCCAAACAGATCCTTTTTAACACCAAAGGGAAAACTTCTTTCCTCAGTGCATTCGTGGGCTTCTGCATAGTTTTGACTAACAGATGCCGCATGGGGAGAACTATATACATTTACTGATGTTACACCAACAAAACAGCTGAGACTAGATAAACCCACCAGCTGCCGGAGTCCTGCCGGCTTGTGAAGAGATCCCAGCAGCCTGGGGTTTACTGAAACGCCAAATGGTTTATGTTTGAACTAAACAGAGCAGGCAATCTGCAGCCAGGGGCGTCTCTGCAGGGAGGGTGATCAATGCTCTGACAGACATGAGAACAGTTGAGAGGTAACCAAACAGTGTAACAATTACGTGACCTCACACCTATTGAGCATGTGTCTGCAGGGAGCTGCCAGAGAACCTCTCATGTAGTAGACCAAAGGGAAGTAGTTATTTCTCTTGCTCGTTATTTCTGTGTAAATGTGAGTGTTTGTCAAGAGATCGCTCTGTGTGGCTCAGTTACAAAGAGAAACCGAGCATTAGAAACTCTAAAGACATCATTTAGTGTTTCCAACTTGAACTGTGTAAAAGCAAAAAAGGAAATCTTCTTAGAGGGAACCAATTGTGGCAGAAAGCTGCTGATTTCTGTGCAGTTAAGGAATTTGGAAATGGGTTAGAGGCCATTGCAAACATATGAAGTTGGGAAACAACTCATTCCTGATCCATATGGTTTAATAAGGAGTTTTTAAATCCTCCCAAGTGACAACAGTTGCAACTCTTCTCAGGAGAGTTTCCACAACGTTTTGGAGTTTGATTATGGGAACGTTTAAAATTGCCTTCCAGCAGGACATTTATCTTTCAGTTTTCATTATGTTTCTTTCAAAAAGGGGGCGGGCTTATTGAAATTGATACTCTGGGCAAGTTCTTTCCCACCAAACTCGCTCCTCCATGTGGATCGTGCTTTGTGCACTTGTGTCAAGTCATATTGGAAAAGAAGGGATCAAGACTATTTCCTTAAACTTGACTAATTTAGCAGGATGCTGCAAACTGGCCACAGTTACCAATGTAGTACACTATGGATCCAGTGGCACCTCCAGAACATTTCCATAGGAGTGCCCAGATAGGAAGAGGGAAGATTTAAGGAGGCACCTTATCAGAGTGAGCCAGCACACACCCAAGCACCCGATCCCAGACACCGAGGTTCAGGCGGCGGCCTACAGGCAGAGGCAGGGAGTGTGACGATGGGCACACACAGACACTCACACTCACACACCCAGCATAAAGAGACACAAGAATAAATGCTGTAAGGACAGTCACACTCCCCATACACACTCTACACTCCCAGGTCCAGGTAACAACACCCAAAAGGGGCAACCATGTCCTGGACCCAGAAGATGGTCCCTTTCATTCCAGGGTGGCGCTGCATGCACCAGAGGCGAGACTGATTGGACAGACCCTCGTCTGGATGTCAATAATTGTGTCCAGCTCCATGGCCTTACATGTCTTAGTCATGAGAATGCAAGCAAGAGAGTCTGAGTTGTTGAACAAATGATGGTTGTAGAGGTTTTGTCCTGCAATTGGTGGGTTGACCATTTGATCTCTGGTGTGATGGAGCAGGTGGAGGAAGTTGTCTGGAGATGGAGAAGAAAATGTCTTCCCACCTCTAAGCACCAAGAGAGTAAAGTCTTGGCACATCATTGGTGGTTCCACAGCAGCACTGCCACCAAGCCCCATAAAACATAACCTACATCCACCGCAACATTTGGACAACTCCCAGAATGCATTGGATATCCATTAAATTCAATTTCCTCTTCCTGGGAAGCTACATTTGAATGGTTTCCTCTATTTCCTCAAAATGTTTCCTTTATCTCTTCTTCTTGTGAAATTAATTGACTTAAAAAGAGGAAAATTAATAACCTCCAGTTTTTATGGAACGGTGTCCTTGTTCTCGGACTCTTAGGACCAGGAACAGAGTCATTGACATTTCCATCTCCAACAATAAACCTTCATTCGGCCAGCAGAAATATCCTGGACATTTGAGAAAAAGCCTATAGACTGCAAATCAAAATACGTCAGTCATCTATGACGTCCAGTTTGAGGTTATTTCTCCGTTCAGTCACATCCTCCTGCTGCACATTCTTTCTAACTGCAAACATTTGCGAGTTTATTGCTAAATCCATTGTTCCAAAAAGCCCACAAACCTCTGGCCGACATCACACAGCTCCTACCATTTTATTGCTCAGTCATTTAAGTAATTGTCAAAGCATAATGTTATCAGGTTTCAGTGTGCAGATTACAGCCGACCTCCCCACCGGGGGGAAGAGGTTCAATCCTAGCCGGAAAAATTAGAGCTGAAGGAACAAAAGCAGGAAAAATATCAAGCAGCAGGAAGGACAAAAAGCTGAAAAACAACAAGCAGCAGGTTGTAATCGGCAGCAGCTGAGGGGTCCCGTCACAGTCCTCCCAGCAAGCTGCCGAGCATCACGCTCAGCTGCCACCAGAACGGACATGGGGACCAGTAACAAACCCACTGAGCTCTCCACTGAGATAATAAGAGCAGCCGGCTCTGATGTTGCTGGAACCCATGTCACACTGATTCATGTCTGCGAGTCTTGTTCACCTGAGGACAAAGCATTAATCTCCACCACTCAGCCTGACAGCCACATCTCTGCTGGACACTTCATTATCAGACATTTATATTTCATAATTTCACAGAGCCAAAAATATCTGGAAAAATGGTGGTGATTATCTACACATGATGTATAGCTGGATGAAATTATTACGGCGGGGGGCTATATATCATTTTGCACTTTATTAGACCTTCATGTATGACCAGCAGGAGCAGCAGAGCGGCGCTCAGCCGGCGGGTGAGAGGGTGAGGAACCGCCTCCACAGAGGGGAGACACAAGTGGATCGTGAGGGTCGTTCACACAAGCAGAACTGTAGACCGTCTGGGTCTAACGTGGAAACTTTAAGAGCGAAACCTCTCTAACCAATCAGAGGATCAGCTTTAATAAGGAAATGGTTTTCTTACTCAAGTATGCAGTCAGAGATGTGTTTTAGATTTTAATCAATGCATATAATAAGGTGTGAATATGGGATTCTAAAACAGCTTTATGTAATATTAGAAGTTTTTTTATGTCTGTGTTGTTAATTAGGACTAAGTTATCGGTTTTTACTCCAAATTATAATAAAAAATTGTTAAGTAGCTTCTCTTCTGAAATAATAAATACATTTTTGTGAATCAGAATCCTGTTTTGGTTCTACTTCAAGAGCCACAAGTAGGACAGATACAAGCTTTATCTGTAGAGATTGAGAAATTAGTTGTATAGAACCGGTCTGACAACACGAAGTAGGCTGAAAGATCTCATAAAGAAACACTTCCTGCCCCAACCTAAGGAACCCGAGATCAGATGTGAAACGAGGTCATTACAAAAACCCTCATATCGCACCTGCTCAAACTAAGAGAACCTTTAAGGAAAATATTCTGTAAACTCTGGGGCAAAGGTAAGACTTTCTGTAATGTTTTCATCCTGCTACATCTGACATAAATCTAATGCAACATTTTGAAAAATAAACATTTCAATCACACTCTGCCAGAGCTGCTTTGCCGATTCAGAACCAGGACATTTGTTGATGGAGGTATGAATTTTGCTCTCTTTGCAGAGCATAACTATTTGGTATTATTATAAATTGTTTGCTAAAAGTGACCTATAAATTTACTTTTCAATCTTTAGTTTGTTCCCATAGGGAAATTGAAGTTTAGCTCAAGCAAAGAGGAATCACACACAGCAAAATCAGACAAATTACGTCCACAAAATTTTGCAGCAACAGTTGTTGTGGCTATATAGGGAATAAAAATATAAACAGTAAAACTGGCACTTTAGGCCAGCTGGAGCTCTATGTTATTGACTTTCATTTAAAAACTTTAATGCTTCAGTGAAAAAGGGCATTTTATATATTTCTCTCGATCACCAGGGAGGAAATAACGGCAGTCAAGAGGTAACTGTGAAAAAGCTGCTATGAGAAAGTCTTTAAAAAGATTCTGATATGTTGAGGTCATGGAAAATCAAATCCTAGCATTCAAAAAAGATTAACAATTAAACAACAACACTGGGAATAACTTAATTTAGTTTATTTTATTTATATTGAGTCATTTCATAAGAAATTCCAATACAATTCCATTATTCAATACATTCAGTTTATTAGTAAAAACGTTTTAGACGTAAGGAAACAAAGACACTTGGATTGATTAAGTCGCTGTTCTGAACAAGCATGTTTAGTGTTGGGTCACTAACCCTGTAGGTAAAGTTTTTAAACAATACTGACTTTTTTTTTTAAGATGGCATTTGTTCATTTGTTAGGGATAAACTCAGTTCCCAAACCACAGGCAACAATTTAATCAAAACAGGGACAAAAGGCTGCACAAAATTTAGCTGCAAAATAAAACTGCACAAATCGCAGTAAAAGAAAGAATGGTAATCACAAAAGTAGAAAAATTATGCATAATATTAGTTAAAAACAAATGCAGGAGCTTCTCCGATATGAACTGAGAGGCTCTCAGTAAGAGACGATAACCAGACAATCTGGAGAGTTCCACATTGCATTGTTGGGACTTTGACAAACATAAAAGAGCTTGACCATTAAAGGTTTTATGGGTCAACTACGTAACTGTAAAGTCAATTTTAAAATGCCACAAGCCAATGAAGTAAACAAGGGCATGCTTTCTGGAGCATTTTAAAAGATTAGCTACAGAATACTGACGCAGCTGTTAATGTGAAAGGGAGATTAGCTAAAATCAACAAATTACACTAATCTGTTTGGTATGAAACAAAAGCCTTGGTCATTTGATATCCTGTGGGGTTGGAGAAAACTTTACCTACCCGCTTTGTGCAATGAGAAGATGCTAGCATGTTGTGTAGTTTCTCTGCAACCCTCCAAATGATTTTTAACCAAATAATAGTGGGTGTGTGCACTGTAAACCCAAATGTTCTTTTACACAAGCAAACCTATTGTCTTGAAAAAAGATGTGCTTTTTGTAAAAGCAGCATGGATGTCAGCATATATTGAACTTTATACTCTTCTTGTTCTGAAATACCCTCCTGCTCATTGTTTTGCATTAATGTTTAAAGTCTTCAACATCGTGAGATGTTTAATCAGCTTTACACGTTTAAAATGTAACTTTTGCATTTAGAAAAAAAATAAATCAATTGTAATTTACATTTAACAATTCTAATGTACGTGAGTTATGATTACTGATAAACATGAGTAACTTATTAGTAACATATTAGAACTGAAACCTTGAGTTCTTTAGCAATGAGACGCGACTTTATGTAGACAGAGCTTGATTTGTTTGTTTATTGATTTCGTAGGATCTAGACCGTTCCTTACTGTGTGCAGCTTTCGTAATGATTACTAATTGGGGTTTATAGTGTACATATTTGAGCCTGTGTGTTTAATTAGGAGAGTTTGTATTTGTGCACCTCTCTTTTTGAAAGTCATTAAAGTTGCTTGTTTGTATGTTTATCGCATTTGAATTCCATGTACAGGGAAAAAAACAACAAAAAAAAAACATATTTATAGGCTGAAAATTCATATGTCATTAATGCCCAGGAATGCATGTGCACCTCTCACTGCCGCTGTGGTTTCTTGACTCTTACTTTTACGCGTTTAACCAATCCAGTCTGTGGTCAGACTAAGCCAGCTCCACAAGCTGATAACTAAGTCTGTCTGCCTCTCTCATTTCCTTCCTCCCGTCTCTCTGAAACACCATACGAGCTGTAAAGCTGCCAGTCCAATTCCAATTCCATCAACTTAAAAAAATAAAAAAATAAAACAATTGGACACTCTAGCAAAGCCACCTCCATACGTACAGCTAAGAGCTGCAAATCAGTCAGATGATCCCACACTAGGTTTTTAGTTTGGTTTCTGATAGGAGAAGAGACAGATAAAAGCTGTCTGACCTTTGTCTAATAGTTCACAGAGTCCAGTTAAGTTGTAGCTTAACTGGACTGAACATTACATCATACATTGCGTCATACTTATGACAAAGAAAACGAGCCCAGATCCATCACATCATCAGAGATGTCGATTTCTATTTATAGTTATGTTCTATAAAGCACCGTCGTGGTTCTCGATGGTCTGAGAAACCACTAATGGATTTCATACTCAGAATTTCACTTTAATTTAAGCATGATTGGATCAAACCGTGTTTTTTTTTATCTCCAGAACAGCACTTTATGTTGTTTTTAACCTTTGGAGTATCTTTCACTCTTACTAACCGGGAAGGAGTCTGAGGTTGGAAAGATTCCTGTTTTTCCTTTTATGAATTCCCAGAGACTGAGCACTGGTCCAAAGACAACATATGTCTTTGAACCAACTGTCCAAAAGACACATGACTGTCCAAAAACCCTTTTTCCTGGAAACAACTCTCTGACTTCCAGAGATTTAGCATCTTATCCTATAAAACAGGGCTCAACTTGCAATGATATTTCTTGCAGGCTGTTTAATAATCAGCATTCAGTACTCCTGTGTCTTACATATTAATTTATGCAATAATTTGAATTACATAAACGCAGATTTTCCCACACAATCCAACTCATAAAAAAGGGAACTACTCCTTTCACATGATCACTGGATCATAGAAATGCACTGGTTTTGATGCTGGCATCTGACAAAATGTAGTATTTATTGCTTGTTTCATAATTGGTTACTATGTTATGTTTTAATGGTGTAAAGCATTTAGAATGTTTAATACAAAATGAACTTTATTTGACTTTGACATAGACATTTTCTCTGCTGTTGAAACAGACTTTTATCCTGTATGATTTATTTCTAGTGACCGTGACTTATGGCAAGTCCTTGCTGGAGAACTGTGGGTCATAATTAGAGGAATGAAAAGAAATGATGCACTTTTCTGCTCAGCATATCTGATTTATGCATTTACATGCAACCAGTTATTGTGGCTGTTGTACATCGATATATGTTGCTCTCAACAAAGATCTTTACGACCAACAAAAAATATTGATTAAGTAAGATTTAAAATCTGGAAGTGATTAGAAGGTTGGATGCCTGATTAAATCAGGACGTCTCAGCTCAGGTGAGGGAATCTGTTTCTAGGACAATTACCTGTTTTCTGTTGGCCACTACAGGGACTCACAAAAATAAAACATGTAGAAGAAATTCCTCTTGTAAGACGTAACTAAAATGTAATAATATGACCAAACTGCAATATGGAGCGAACCGAAAACTGAAAAACAGCTGGAGGAAAAAGAGGAATCGTTTAGATCAGCGCATATTTGTGTGTGAGAATGGTCCAGTCAAATTCCAGGACGAAATCTAACTAAAGGTATTAGGTAAAACTCGAAGATGCTGTCTGTTGAATTTCTACTTTGTGTTGATTGGTCACATAAAATCCCCCAAAATACCCTGGAGTTTGTGATCGCAATGTGAAATAATGTGGAACAAGTTCAAGACTCTGCAAATATGCTTCCACGTTTAAACTGGTCAGCCATTTAAATGCAGCTGGTTACAAATGCAGAACTTCTAACTGCAGTATTTTTTTCAATAACTCACATGAGTAAAGTGGTCAAGACACAGAAAATTCAGCTGACCTTAGCAGATTCTGGTCTTTGAGAGGATGTGGCTTTAACAACACACAGATGAGCTTTTAGAAATCACATTACCTGAACCCAGCTCAGAAGCTCTCTGAAATAAAAAGGCCATAAAAGTAAAGCGAGTCCCTTCATCCTCTAAGTGAGCACACTCTCATAATGCACACGCAGAGTAAACATACATACATGTTCTGCTCAGAGAGGAAGTGGACAGAGCATTATGACTGTCAATATGAAACTGCTTGCACTACAAATTCAAATCTATACAGTTGTTGTTTTATTTATTTATTTATTTTTTTTTTTTGGCAGAACTTCCCAAATGGATTCATCCGCAAACACACGGACAGATAAGATGAACCAGCAGGTGTGACGGAGGTCCTGTGAAGCAACACAGATGCTTCAGAAATATCAGTCAGATATCCCCTGACTGAACTGTTAAATAAACAGTTGTAGCTTAACTGGACTGAACATTACATCATACTTGTGTGAAACAGAGAGTTTCTGAACAGACCACTTAGCTACGCACACAAACAGATGTTACAGAAAGAATAAACCTTTCTCGGCTAAGCGCATTTTCTTTTCTGGCCTGACAACTCCTGCTGATGACACTTGATACTTGCTTTCATGGTTACTTCAATGAACACTCTGCAGCTTTTGTTATTGAGCCATTAGGCACATAGCAGCATTTCAATAGCCTGCAGCTGGAGTGCTGCATCTTCAGCGGTGCAAAGAATGAAAGTAAGCTAAGCTCAGTGAGTTCATGTTCGATCTGTCACAAAGCACTCTCTGTTTTATTTAAGTCTGAGAAGAGTATGTAATTGCCTTGATATGCCAATTGTATTTATTTTTCACAGAGGGATGTTTGTTTACTACCAGAAACGTCTGGTTTCCACCACTTTGTAAAGTAGACAACACTGAGTGATCATCTCTGCTGTTTCATTTTGGGTGTGCATTACGTGTGCTTCTATTAAATTTGTCTACATTTTGGTCATATGTATGTTTTTACTTTCAGCTGAAGAAACCTAGACTTTGGCTGATTCCCACACATTTAACATCACAGTCTTGCACATCCAAAGTGGAGCGAATTTAACGAAATGAGTGCTTTGCAGAACAGACACCTCGGCAGCTCTGCAGGAGTTCGAGACGCACGAAGAGACAATTATTTTCCTCACTGCCCTGTGAAAGAACCGTTGGTGAGAAAGAAGTCAATGTTCGCACTATCCTTATTTTCTTCTTTGAAATTTCATGCATTATCACAGACAATGATGTGAGCGCGCTCTTTGTTAGCTGGTTATCTGTTCAGCATCTCCTTGACTGCTTGCTTACAGCTCTGCCACGTGAGATCTATACAACTACTGCTGGATGTGGAGCACAGCGCATGCATTGCCTAAGGAGTTTGCTCACCTCTAAAAAAATTTAAATTCAGGCTTTTCAATCATTTCTATAGAAAGAGGTGCATCAAATCCACATCAGAGGAATGTAAACTGCTTCTACAAATTTTTTGTGTACAAAAAGGGTTTGCTTTTTGCAGCTTGGTGAATTGCAGGGAGCCAACTATGACGGGTTCCACCTAAGCAATAGGTCTACTGTAGAATTAAGGTTGAAAATGTCTAAACCCGTCGTTTCAGTTGCCAGAAAGCTCCAAAGAGCCAGATGAAGTGGTATAAAGCTGGACTCTAGAGCAGTGGAGTCGTGCTCTCTGGGATGATGAATCATGCTTTGTCTGGGATTCCAAAGAAGAAGTCCACTGCCAGGAAAACAGCACTTGGTCTGACTGCTTTGTGTCAAGATTAAAGTTTGGAGCAGAGAGGATTGTGGTGTGGGGTAGTTTTTCAGGACCGGTGATTTTGGTTACGTTAGAACAAATTTTTAATGCCTTTAGCGTCCAAGTACCTTTCAGGCTGGGTCCTTGATGTTCCAAGATGACTATGCACTAATGAAGTTTGGTGTGAAAAAAAGTTGACTGGACTTACAACTGATAAAACGCATTTGGGATAAATTGAAGAAGTAAATGTGAGCCAAGTCTTTTTTGCCCAACATCAGCATCTGATCTCACAAATGGAAATCTGGAAGCATGTTTAGAAATTCCTATAAACACCTTGTAAATAACCTGATGTGAACTGAAGCTGCTACGGCTGCAGTGGTTGGACCACCACAAACTTAAGGACTTCGTATTGAAAATAAGTTGTCATTAAAGTTTGTTTGTGTGCAAAGACAAGGCAAGTGACTCCATAGTTTTAGATGTATCAATCAGAAATCCATTTTCACTTACATAACAATCATAGACAACAGATATCAAGAGCTAAGCACAGTCAGCTTTATATTACTCACATATTGCTCGTGTATTACCTGTAAGCAAACCATTTCATTGCACTTACTGGAACTAATATATAATAAAAAACTTTTAATTGTATTTAAGCATCTTCCGGTATTACAAAGATAAACGGTAATAAAAAACAATCCGATCAGAACTTGAATAGGCCCAGATTTTATTCTCTAGATATTCGAAGCTGATACAGACAAAAACAAAAGACTTGCAGTAAAAAAAAAAAAAAAGATCAGCCATCTAAGCCTTACACACCACACTTTTAAGATTTTAATTCGCAAGGAAATTTGGAAACCATGCATCAACATGCTTCCACTTAAAAGTTATGTGCTACTTTGCTTTTATGAATCACATAAAACCCAAATAAAATATAACAAAGACTATGATTATAGCAAACTGAAAAAGTTTAACGTTGACTGTTTCCACACACAATGAAAGCAGGCAGATAGCAGCTAGATATGTTTGTCACAATTGTGTAATTATAAATGTTCTTTATCTCTGATCAACAATGGATGTTAAGTGTTTACTCAATCGAACGTTATTGGCTTATGAGTGATAAAACTGAGTGCATGTGTATGTTCTTTGAAACGCATTCAGAGCTTGTACAAATTTTCAAAGGCCACTTTCCTAAAAACCATTAAGCTACAAGAATCTTTATCTCGAGTCTAGAGAGCAAATGATCAGCTGTGTTTCAAAGTTCAAAATAGTTAAACTTATCCAGTCTGATCTTGATGCTTCCACATTGAAAAAAGATTATTTATAGCACAGTTTGAGTTTAATGAAAAATGTATTATATTTGTGTAAACATAAAACAAAATAACTTTTATGAGTTTTTTTGTATCAGAATTACCACAGCATTAGACAAAACAATAAACAATAAGGTAGTCTCAAACCAGAACTGAATTATTCTGCTCCTATTCTCCCAGCATTTTGCTTGAAGAAGCTTCACTCCATGAGTGAAAAAAGTGGTAAAGATTCTCAGCTTATCGTAAAATATTGCTAAAACCTCTTTTCACCTTGTTCTCATGAACAATGTCACATTTTTTATCTTGTGGGTTTGATGTATCATTACACGCTCTAATATCAAATGGATTGGGATAATGACTAATAACGCAATTTGAATTTAAATTAAGATGAAGTTTTTTAAATGTTGAAAAACAACAGAGCAATTCTGGTGATGGAAATAGAAAATAAAGAGCTAGCTAAAAAGTGTCTTTTGCAAGTAGCTTTCTACCCTAATGTTTTATTATTAGCTTTTAGAACATGTAATTAAATCTCCAAGGAATTTACCATTCATCAGGGGAAAAGTCAAAGTCAGATGAAAAATAACAGTGGGATATTAAATTAAATATGAAATTATCACAAAGTCTTAAAATTCAGTACAGTGTCATGTATGGAAATGCACTGATCAGTTTTTTTCTGACCAACACCGATTGTATAGCTAATTCCAGTTATGACTGGTTGTGAGTATTTTCATTCATACAGTATGAAAGAATATGAAATGTGCTCTGGGTGCTTTAATAGAGAAAGCAGCTTTGAATTTAGCAGAAAATGAAGGAAACAAGATTACAGTGGACGCCTTTGCGGGTGTTAGTGACCAGAATACCGGACAAAATAGCGAAACTCCTGAATATTGAGAACGCTTCTAAAAATGTCATGTCCATTTTAATAGTTTAAACACAAAATATGCATTAATACACACAGTGGAAGCCGCATTAGCGCTACTATAGCCTTACTTCCGCTTTTAGAGCTGTAGCCAATCACAAGATGGAAAATAAATTCTGTTCTTGGATTGGCTGAAAACGTCCACCAATAGCATGTCAAGTAGCAACATGTCTTTTAAGTTGAATATTTATATATAAATATACATAATATATATTTAGGCTATTTTCTAAATAGAAAAATCCACAAAAAGGAAAATCTGTGAATATTGATCCACTAATAGTATCTAGAATCAAACGTATCCCACTTATGTATTAATATTTATGTCCTTAGCATCTTTCAGATAAAGCAAAAGAATATGCTGACTCATTGATTGCTGCATCTCTTTTTATTTGTTCAGATTTAATCAATTATACCACGTGTCATGGACTTCACTGACAGTGATCACTTTTATCTTTAATGCGTGCATATTTTTAAGACTATGAATCTATAAACGCACAGTAATTCTGCTGCCTGACTGGCTGAAACTTTTGGGGACACTTGTTGATACGGAACAAGAAAAAAAAATCTTCAAAAGATGCTCTGGTCTCAATCTGGAAACCAAGTGGACCCAAAGAGACCCCGCCAGCTGAACTCACCCTGGCCGCTCTGGAGGTGTACGGGTCATCAAACAAGGCCCACACTTTGGGTCGCCAAACTTCCCAGCACCCCCTGGACCTGTCGCTGCGGTCCTCAATGCCGAACCGCCTCGGCGTGTCCCTGTCGTCGTCCGTGTCCTCCGGGTCGGGCGGCTCGAATATCTCCAGAGCCTCTTCCGCGTCCCGGTGCTGCCGGTAGGTCATCCAGCAGCACGGCTCCACGTCCGTGTCATCTATCCCCCAGAAGGCCAGCTCCTCCTCGAACAGCGGGCCGCACACGTCCGCCGGACAGTGCAGCTTCCCGGTCCGGTAGTAGTTGAGCACGTAGGCAAAGATGCCCGGGTGTCGGTCGAAGAAGAACTCGGAGACGCTCGGGAGCTCGGCGTCCGAGTCGGAGCAGCAGCCCTGGGAGTCCGGCTCGGCCAGCCAGGCCAGGCGCGTGCCCGGCAGGGTCCGCAGGGTGCTCTTGTAGGTCTCGTGCCGGGTTCCGCCGACGTTGATGATGATTTTTTCCGAGTCCTCCCCTCTGGCCATCTCCTCCTTGAGGCATGATTTAGACGGAGGCTTGTTTCCTGACTTGCGCCCTCGGTAAGTCGAGACGCACACCGAGCTGATCATTTAGACGCTTGTTGCTCCCCGCTGCTGGCCGCTGGTCTGATCAGAAGGCTGGGAGAAAGGAAGGCGCGTCCTCATGTCCGAGTCAGTGACCCCATGACTTTCCGCTGCCAGAACACAGAAACGAGCGGATAAAAGTGAAGGAAACCACCTGTAGGAGACCGTAGACCTCACTACGGCTCAGATGTTTTCAGCTGATTTCCCCCCCTCTTACCCCACCCTGTACTCTGCAGGTGATTGTTTTTGCTTTATTTACACGCAGTTGGCTTTTTACGCACAACCAAACGCGTCCTATCCAAAACAAATCTCTCCGTTTTATACCAAATCCGACCTCCAGCTCTAAAACGTTGCCAACTTTCCGCCTCTCTCCACTCACACACACACAGAGACGGGAACGCTGATCCCGCTCAGAGGAACTAGTCCGAGACTCTCGTGGCGCGCCAGATGTGAGCGCGTTTTGCAGCTGGGGATGTGTTACACCTCCTTGACGCGCAGCCTCTTTCCGCTTAGCGACACAGCGGGGTTGGACGGAGCGCAGCACAACAGGCTGGCCGGGTTAACTCTTTGCCTGCCGAGGGCTGACGCATCATTTATCGAATCCCGGGCTCCGTCTAATTAGCGCGGCGGGCTCGTCAAGTGTTTGTGCGGCAAAGAGAGAGGAGAGCAATAACCCCGCTTAATTAAGCCTGTTTACTTTCCCTCCAGGTTGAGGTGCCGTTCGACATTCATTACATGCAATTATCTGTTATTTGACGCTAGAAATGTTTGGTTTAATTTGGTGACATTGATTTCAATTCTCACACAGAGACACAATCTAATTATTTCATCTTATTGAACTGATTAGCTCAACGTTAACTGTTTATTTTTTTTGTTTCTTTTCTCGCCCCCTCAATGATTTTGTTTATTTAATCAGTAAATTACAGCTCACAGTTAGATCCAACAGGTAGTTGTTGGCTTCTTGTGCGATTAGACAATTAACAGCTCGAGGTTTCCCTCTAGTGGACAACATATTGAATGAACTTCAAATCAAGAGAGGATCTCAATAAACTAAATAAGAAATTAATTTTGCAATGAAGAAATGATTAAAACCTAAAATTCTTTCTAATTGTGTGACTATACCAATATATTAAAAATCCTTTTAGTTTTATGTAAGTTTTTTTTTTCTGGTACACAGAAAAATAATTTCGTGTTATCATTAGCTGTGAGCTAAAAAGAACAGAAATGATCTTTAATGTACAAGTTGATCCTTTTAACTTACTTATTCAAATAAATGAGCACTTTGTTGATATTTAAATTAGTATTGACAATCCCTGCATTTGATGGATGACTTTCATCTAATCTGTCCTTCTATTTATGTATTATCCCAGGAAATGTTTTCATTTAGCCCTTTATATTTGGATTTTATTAGAATCTCATGTGTATTTGTTCTTATCACCTTAAATGTTAAAGTACTT
>CAEGAF010051671.1:0-15550 GCA_903067075.1 Micropoecilia bifurca
GAGACGTTCCATCTGGGAGCTGCTTGCAATGTGAGACTCACCTATCGGTCTGGGATAAATCCATTCTCCTGTCTCTTTTCTGGGCCTTTTCCCCTTTGAAAAAGAAACTTTCCAAAGACATCTGTTCTGTTTCTGACTCATTTTGCTGTTTGTGGGCTCAGTGTTGGTGCGCAAGTGATTCACTTCCTGCTAAAGAGCCCCCTGGTGGCTGAAGAAAAATCCACATATAAACGGCTTGTGGTCCGGAAAATACGGTATATGAAAAAAAAATTAAATGCTCTCTGGTATTGTTCAGGGGGCCGGACCAAATGTGGGGGCGGGCCGAATCCGGCCCGCGGGCCGTAGTTTGGGGACCACTGGTCTAGAGAAACAAACTAGTTAGATTAACACAGACTAAACAGAGCTAGTGTGAATAGACCCTTAGATGCACATTTTTATTTTACTTAGGCCTTGTGATATTTATATCATGCACAGACCTTTTGACTGTGTGGAAACCACTTTATAGATAAATCCATCTTTTAATCATTCATAACTTTTCCATTACACCATCAAGTCTGAGGAAGGTTTGTAAATAACGTGCTACATTTTGGTGGAAAAATAAGAGAGGGTGAGGTTTCATCAGTGGTAACATCACTGGTCACCCAGTGAAAACTTTGCATCTGTGATTTAGAACATACTTTCCTCAGCACAACTAAATATATTACACATTTCTTGTGTACTTAAAGTAAGGCCCAATCCTTCAAAAAGATGTATTAATTTCTAACAGCAGGGTTGTGGAAAAGCATCAGCCATGTTTATACGTTTCAGCTAAAGGAATAACATAAATCCTTAAGTAAACCCAATCTGTCAGTGATTGTAAACAGTCTGTCACAGTAATGGCCTCTGGAACAAATGAGGACCTCATGGCGGGGGCCTTCAACGAGAAGCCCCCACATGGCGAGCTTCTCTCTGTCTTCTATCTCCCCCCCGCCCCCCCTTTTCCATTAAAACCCTTCATACGTCCCCAGTGGGGTCCCGAGACAGGAAGGAGCTGGTAGAAACTTCCTGCCTTGCTCTAAACTCTCAGGGAGCTGAAAATGGAAAAAAGAGAAGGGGGGCAATGCCAAACACTCGTCCCCAACTACCCGCTCTTAACTATCTCCACAGTGGGGGAGCAGGCTGAGGCCCGACACCAAAGCAGGTCAAGTCGGGATCTGTGGGCGAGATAAGACAGGCAACAGGATGGAGACTACCCAGAAGCCCCCAACTCCCCAACGTGACAGACCAGCTATTCATTGCAGGAAGAAAGAAAGAAAAACATCAACAATATCAGATGCAGCATGGAAGATGAGGGGGAACAAAAAAGGAGACCAGGCAGTGGAGCAACTTAACTTCATCACAGGACTTTTCTAATAGTTAGCTAAAAAGTGCAAAAAATTACTAATTTGCTTAAAAGGGGCAGTATTATGTCTTTTTCTGGCAAATAGCACAATGAAGTAACTATGTTACCTTCAGTTGTTACAAAAATATTGTATATTTCAAATATAGCTTAAAAGACATTTGATTTCAGACATTTCTGGCAGCACAGTGGCGCAGTTGGTAGAGCTGTTGCCTTGCAGCAAGAAGGTTCTGGGTTCAATTCTCGGCCCCAGCCTTTCTGCATGGAGTTTGCATGTTCTCCCTGTGCATGGTGGGTTTCTCTAGGTACTCCAGTTTCCTCCCACAGTCCAAAAACATGACTGTTAGGTTAATTGGTCTGTCTAAATTGTCCCTGGGTGTGAGTGTGTGTGTGTGCATGGTTGTTTGTCCTGTGTGTCTCTGTTGCCCTGCAACAGACTGGCGACCTGTCCAGGGTGACCCCGCCCCCCACCCAGAACGCCAGCCAGAGATAGGCACCAGCACCCCCCGACCCGGCCAAGGGACAAGGGTGTAAGAAAATGGATGGATGGACATTTGATTTCCTAATTTAATGCTTTGAAATTGGGTCTATCCCAATTTCAAGGCTCCTGTTCTTTCTGAAACTCCACAATCAGGAACATCCCATCTCAATTAAACCTAATGTCTTTACCATTGTTGTAATGAGAAGTAGCTGCTGTATGCACGGTTGTTTGCTAATTGCTGCTGGCTAGTCTGAAGGAGCTGAGCGGTGGGGTCAATGGGGGGAGTGGTGCTCTGTAAGGCAGAAACTTTGAAGCTGCAGCTACAAAGAGGAGCTTCATCCTTGAAGGCGGGGCTAGGTTCTCCCAGGCGTTTTTCACAGCTCAATGGTTGCAATGGGAGAAAAAAGGATTACTTAAAAATGCATGAAAGAATCAAGGCAACATTCCAGATATGTTGTCAATGAGGGAATGACATTACAACATTATGTAAAGCTCAAAAAAGTCGATTTTACATAACACTTCCCCTTAAAGGGCCTCTTTTTTGTGCATGTAATTAAATGATCCTACAACAAGTCTTGAATAAAGTGTGTCTTACATTTTCACTCAGCCATTTCTGATAAGAGTTTCCACACAGAAACAGAACC
Source organism: Micropoecilia bifurca (assembly GCA_903067075.1). Classification (NCBI taxonomy): domain Eukaryota; kingdom Metazoa; phylum Chordata; class Actinopteri; order Cyprinodontiformes; family Poeciliidae; genus Micropoecilia; species Micropoecilia bifurca. Next base: position 2,504 of record CAEGAF010051671.1, read on the forward strand.
TTCTGGGCTTCAGACAATTCCACAGGACAAAGAGCATCGGCGCCACCGCAGCCAAAACACTTGTTGTTGTCACTGCACACATAAATCACGTCTTTCTCTTCATCTCCATGCCGAAGCTGAAGAACAATGGCAGGTAAACAGAGGAGCCAGTTGGCCCAGCGCTGTCCGCTCCCACACGTTCCCGTGTGTCTGGGGAGAGTGCAGATAAACGGCGGTGGCACCGTGTCATGGGCAAAGCAAACACACCGGACAGACAAGTGCAGAGGAGGCGATTACAATCACTCGCATGCAAATGCATTGTTATGAGCAAACACTCTGGGAAAAAAACAAAGAAAAAAAAACAAGTATTTCCCAGCAGCTTCATGTCAAAATTGACTCTGAGTCAGGGTTAAAGAAAATAAACAGAAGAGAAAGTATCACATGTTTTACAGGGAACCGTTTTCCAATCATTTATAAGACTTGGAATATTTGATCCATCAGACCGCTGAGCAGATTCATAAAGCAAATCAATATGTGGGTGTGCTATGACTTTCTTCATCTGAACAGAAACAAAACTGAAGAAACTATTTTTCAAGAGAAATGTTCAAGAGTCAACGCACATCTTCAGCTGGAGTTTGAAACTACAGTTGCCACCTACCTAAGAATTGTTGGGAGCCATGTAAACACTTTCACAAGAATACATTCCCTGGCTTCTGTAGCCTCTTTCAAGAAGATCGTAACAAAAAAGGGCTCAAGAATGGTTTGAGGTGATGATTTTGCATCAAAATTCTTTAGATCTCAATCTAGAAAAGACACTACTATGTTTTTTGCAGGATTTTAATGATTTGTTTAAACAAACTTAGGACTATAGAGACCCAAGTTCAGGGTCTAGTGGAGTCCAAGCCTCAAAGGGTCAGGGGTCTTTTGGGCTGTAAATAAGACATCTAAGTGCTATTAGGCAGTTAGTGTGTCAGAGTTTATTTTATGTAAAAGGTGCTTCTGGCAAAAACAACTCTAGCTATGATACAATAACATAGATCAGATAAGAATGAAGCAATTTTGTTGTTGAGGAAAGATAATTTAGCAGAGAAAGGTTGTTTTCTATGATATTTTGGAAGAATTTACATGTTTGCTGTAATTGGTTACCTTCAGAATGTACAGTAGACCATTTGACTGTCGTATGTAGTGCATCAAACGCTTTGGATCTAAATGTGGCATTGTGAAAGTTATCCCTGATATCAAAGCAATGATTCAAGGATTCAAAGTCCTTAAATTCCTAAAATGTAAATTTGTTGGCAATCAAAAAAAAAAACTCAGCACTGTTTGAATGATTTATTGATTCTTGGCATGAGGCTCAGGAGAAGCACGACAGATGTCAAGGTCAGACAGCCAGAAAGCGGGGGGAGTATCCCATCAGACCGTCAGTTAACGTAACCACCCACACACAACAAAAACCTTGTAAGAAAGCATGCAGGCTCAATGCAACCCAGCCGGACTGCACACAGGGTAAAAAGGTTTCAGGGTGCTATTGACTCCGTCGCTTAAGATAGTGGAAAGGTTAAAGCCACAACTTTTTTTATGTCCTTTAGTCTTTCATTTATAGTTGTTTTGATTAGTCACAGAATTAGAATCAAAGACAGACAACCCCCCAAAAAAAGTCTTCCGTGAGGCCAGGCTATTACTGTCTGTGCCGCACATTGCATTACTAACACACTACAGAGTTTATCACTTCATTTACTTGACAGAAGGATGTCATTTCATCAGTCAGTCACCATCACCTCAGCCTGAACGTCTTTTACTACTGGGTTTTTGAGTCAGAAATAAATGAAAACCAGATTTTTGTTGAACCAAAAAAACACACCCAGGGAAATGGTCCCAAGCTAGCAACTTTTGAAGTCATGCTTGGTCGGCGCATACTGTCCGGGTGGTGGCCCCTGAAGGAGAAAGCCTCTGGCTCATGCAGCCCTCACACAGGGAACAGAGGATGGCAGGAAGCAAGGACAGCAAGACAGTTTGAACCAAGTCTGAGGAGGAGGAGGAGGTTTAGATGGGACTGGCAGCAGCGAGGTGCCCGCAGAACAATGAGGGCTCCGTAAGGCTTCGGTTCTCTTGAGTCAGTGGAGAATGGAAAGAAACGTTCTTGTGGGGAGGTCAGAGGTCAGTGTTGGCCTGAGCGCTCCTATATCTCAAATAAGGAAGTGGCAAAGGTGAAAAACCGTTCTGTCATAGAAATGTAACCCAAAAGTTGACAGGTGGTACACCAGATTAAAATGAGAACAAAAGTAACTGGATGTGTGAGTAACTTAACTCCCAGTCATTCTTTGTAGCAATGCAAGTTGATCACAAAATATCTAATTTATATACTCAAAAATTTCAGTAACATTTCTAATTCTTTTGGACCATGTGTATGATTAATTTTATTTATTCCTTGCACCAGTTATATTAGCTAAGTAAGAAAAGTGGGAAAAGTGATTTCAGACTGGCATGTTAGTTGATTCACCAAACAGGAAATTTACCATGACTTTTGATTGAGGCATCAGCAAACAATTTATTAAAAATCACTATTATTTATATAGATATTCTAGAAAAATGGCACCTAAAGTGTAGTGGTATTAAATAAACCCAAACCAAGAGGTCTTTTGTAATTTTGTCGCCTGTACCAGCCCACTAGGGACTCTTAAGTCTCTCCACATGCACCACAGATTTGTGATAGTAAACTCACAATACTTGCCGACTTGATGCAAAAACTGTTACTCAAACAGTGGCAGCGTTCCTACATCAGATAAAGTCAAACCACAAGTAGAAGAAGAAGAAACCACCAGCCTTCCTATAGTCTCTCTCTCTCTCTCTCTCTCTCTCTCTCTCTCTCTCTCTCTCTCTCTCTCTCTCTCTCTCTCTCTCTCTCTCTCTCCCTCTCTCTCCCTCTCTCTCTCTCACTCATAGTTTGGTTAAACGTCAGAAAAGACTCAATATGTAGAAAATACAGTTTCCTTGTAACGTCTTCCATCTTGGAGCTTCTTCTCACTTCCATTTGAAAGCATCATGTCGTTCATCACAACACGTTGTGATGAACGACAACAACAGGCAGGTTTCTACCAACTAGGTGAAACCCAGCATACAGTATCTTGCTATCTTGGACTTCATAGCAGCAGAAGCAACAAATGTTGAATATTTTTTTAACTTTGTTGTTGTAAGTACCAAGCTTAATTGTCACATCATTGTGTAAGTTATACACAATGAGGTCTAGTTTTGTAATAAACACAAATATTGTATTAATTGACAACATTTATGCAGTTAAGTCATTTTAACCTTGTTTGTAGAGCCTTTGTTTATTTTTAGCAAGACAAATTTGTCTGGAGACAACAGACAAAAATAAGTCTTTATGCTAGTTCCGGCACATTTACGAAATGTTAATTAATGTGTGTTGTCCCTACCAAATCATTTAAACTACAAACTTAAAATGAGTAGGGAGTGATGTTTCCTCCTGCGTATCCAGAAATTTATGCTGTAAATGACTACCCATTTTTTGTGCACTTCTAGAAGAATCAGTTCATTTGTTTTACATGTCCTTTCTTCTTCTTCTTTTTCTTCTCTTCTGTAAAAGGAGTTGTTAAAGCAGCACATTAATACCCCCATGAGGCCAGAGTGAAAACTGCTTTTATGAGGTGCAGCCGGAATGCGTTTGTGAACACGAAGAGCTAAGATAAATCATAGAATTTTATATGTGTGCATTCCATGCGTAAGTGTGTTAAAGTAGAAATCTTCCATAATCAGTCTGTCCTGATTACCACAAAGAAAATCTTCCTGTCCTTCCATGACTCTAATTGAGATTTAGTGCTTAAATTAACATCATTTGTGAAACATTCGACAGCAGATGTGTGCCAAGTCATCTTGAGTCAGGATTAGAGTGAATGAGATGGTAAAATAGCTACAGTATGACCTGTTGAGTCCAAATTACAACCCTCAATCCCTGGGACATATCTCGTTTCTCCTGTATTTACACAGACAAACTTTACTCTACTATGTTTTAGAAATAGTAGAGAATAAATAGTGAGCTGGCTTCTTGAGTAGATTTTCATGGGTGAGGAAGAGTAGGAGGAGGGTGTGGAGGTTTTTATTTCAGAGAAGGACACAGAGGAAGTCATAAACTTAACTTGCTTCAATGTGAGATGGTAGAAGATTAAAGCCAAATAAACTGTGTTTTCCAAAGTTACAGGAGAACCACGGTTGGATGTTTGGCCAAATTGAAACAGCTGTCTGTTTACGCACGCATGAAAATTTTTTGTAAGCCACCTAAGTGAAGCACAGAGTAATCTTTTAGTTTCACTTGAGCCATAACAGCTGAATTTAAAGAGGTCAAAAAGCATCCCTTTCTGTCCAGCTCTGAAGATTTTTTCTTGAATACACTTTACTACTGGCAAAAGATGTCATAACCATACTTACTATAGGGGTCAGCATAGGTCCTATTTTCCAGTTGGCTCTGTTAATAGCAAAGGATGTGGGTGAGCTAAATGCTAGAAGCTAAACATGAAAGGCTAGGGGCTAAATATTAGATATTAAACACTAGAGGCTCAACATTAGAAGCCAAGTGCTAGAAGCTAATCACTAGAAGCTTAGCACCAGAGAATAAATGTTAAGGGCTCATCGCCAGAGCCTAAATACCAGAGTCTAAACACTAGAAGCTAGCCGCTAGAACAGGGGTGGGCAACTCCAGGTCTTGAGGGCTGGTTTCCTGCAACTTTTAGATGTGTCTCAACTTCAACACACCTGAGTCAAATATTGAGGTCATTAGCAGGACTCTGGAGAACTTAACTGCACTTAGGAGGAGATTCAGCTATTGGATTCAAGTGTGTTGGACCAGGGAGACATCTAAGAGCTGTAGGACACCGGCCCTAGAGGACCAGGATTACCCACCACTGCGCTACAACCTAAGCACTAAAAGCTAAACGTTAAAGGCTAATCCATCAATCTAAACGCCAGACCCTAAATGCTGGAGGCTAAATGTTAGAGAAGCAAGCAAATAATTGAGCAGACGCATTACGGCGAAACTTTAGCGATCGGGTGAAATCATATTCAATCGTTTAAAACCTCAAGAATTCACGCCTCCAGCTAGCAATCATTTCTCGATAGTCAAGGGTCCAGACCCTTTGGGAGAAGCAAAGTGTATAACAAGGGAGTGTTTTTTCTCAGGCTATCCTGAAAAAGGGTGTTTTTGAGTGGGTGCAGTAGGTATGAATTAAAATGACACTGTTTCAAGATATAAGGGTGTTTACACAAAAATGTGTCTACTTCCAAAAAGCCAAGCTTAGCTTTCTTTTGCACACCAGGAAATTGTATTACCAGCCTCGAATTGGGAAGGGATGGGTAGGTACTGTGTGCTACATTAGGCCTATCGGCTCATCCAGTTTGCAATGAACTCTGTGTATGTTTTTGATGAGGAAATAACATTACAAGATGAAATAAAGCTCATAAAAGCAGATTTTACATAACACTGACACTCTTTAACATCCTGATACCAGTGACTGGACTATGTCAGTATCTGGAGAAATGCAAGGCAGCAAAAACCAAGATGTATTTATACTGGGCAATAAATACATCTTGAAACCCAGAAAGAATTCATTTTCTGATGTTTATTGACAATGAAAAGAATCTAGTTTATTGGTTTGTAAATGTAATAGTTACCCTGGCGTGACTGGATCATACTGCCAGTGATAACATACAAGCTTCCACACTGTGGCCTTCAGAGCTGGGAAAGTCCTCAGAAATGTTTAGCATCAGAGCTGTTTGTGTGACAGAAAAATGGTGGTCAAGTTAGTTTTTCTTTGATTTAAAAGTTGGTCCTGTGCCTCTAAATGAGTTTCTCAATGTGAAAGGGCAGACAGAGTGTGCGGGGGGGATGAAGGGATAGTTTGAAGTTCCCCTGGGTAAGGAGTCGCACCAGCGTTGCTTCACATGAAAATAAGCAGCATTTCTGCGGTAAGGGCATGAAATCACGGTTGTTTCAGTTTTCCTGCATGTTTTCCATCACCTTCTCATAAAAGTCATAACATAGTTTGTTGCTTTAACACAACAACATTTTAAAGAGTTTAATAGGTACAAATACGATTGCAAGGCATTTGACAGGGAGGAGTGAACCTGGATCTCCATCCAGCTGCCTGAACTCCCTGCCAGGCTTCCAATCATGCCCCCGACGCCACGACGTGTCGGGGAAAGTCACCTCAGAGAATATGTGTCATGTCCGCCTGAGTCACTCCTGCTGCGCCGCAGCGTCGGAGACGTAGGGTAACAAAAACATGCGAGCTGCAGCCAAGTCAAACAAAACTCGCAGCATTCATGCATGCTGGTCCTGCGTACGCAGACAAATGCCAAAGGCCGGTGCTGCCTGCACACACCTTGGTCCAAAGCACACAGTTTTTGGTGTACACAAGCAATTATCCATCAAACACGTTTCATAGTTAAAGCAAACAGTGCAAACCATTTTAGGTGGGAGCAAATAAACAAGCACATGCAGGCAGGTTTGCCAGTGGAACCGCTGATAAAACCCAACTGATTTCTTGACGGTCTTTTTAAAGGAGGCCACAGGCAGGAAAATGAGCCACTTAAAAGAGCGCCAGATCCCCTGCGGCCAGCGGGGCTGCTGTAAGCACAGGCAGCTGTTCGCTTCATTGATGGAAAAGTGTCTTTATGGCGGCTGTTGAAATGTCGGTGGCTGAATGCGGCGCTCTCATGCCAAGGCTGTCGTGTTTCACAGGCGCAGCTTTGTACGGCAGCAGAGGAGACCTGGCCCTGCTCCTCCATCTGGATTTGGACGTGATGACGGAGGGTCCGAGCAATGCCCCGAAACAACAGGACATTTTTCTGTGGGTTAGGTTTATTTCAGTTTATTTCCAGATTTTAAGTATCGCCATTTCGCTCTGGTCCATTTCCAATTATTTAAAGGGGCAGTATTATGTAGTATCAACTTTTTGAGCTTCACGTCAAAAATATAACTGGAGCATTGCCTTCATTCTTTCACGCATGTTGAGAAATCCTTTAATCTCCCATGGCAACCATTCAGCTGTGGTCCTAGCTCCGCCTACAGGGCGCAGCTCCTCCTCAGAGCTGCAGGTTCCAAGCTTCCACCTCACAGAGCAGCTCTTCCCCACAGCATCCCCACTCAGCTCCTTCAGACTAGTCAGCAGCAATTAGCAAACACCTGGCAGAACTGCACATCTGTGGTGGCGCAGGGGTTAAGCTCAACCCACATAAGGATGCTGACATCGCAGGTTCAATTCCTGGCCTGGAGGCCTTTGCCACATGTCTTCCCTCTCTCTCTGCCTACTTTCCTTTCTTAGTACTTTCAAATAAAGACTAGAGCCAAAGAAAATCTTTAAACAAGCAACGTCTCAGTGAAACGCTGGTAAAACATAGTTAAAGGGTTAATAGATGTTGTAATGACTTCCTGAAGGCAGAGTTTCAGAAAAGGCAGGAATTACTTAGAGAGACAAAGGCAAAATTTGAAGGTGATGAATCAGAAAGTAAATTTACATCATATACGATATATATATGCAGCATTTTTATAGCTGAAGCTAACAGTTACTTGACATCTAACTGATTGAGTTTATAAAATCTATCAATGATTGAATCGATCCGACAAGAAGAAAACGTGTTGTTTCTCTCAAGCCGAAGCAGCTGCGCTTCATTTCAGGCGCAGCGATCCAAGACGAGTTTAAAGATCTATTAATCCTGTAAGATCCAAACATCGCTAAGCTTTGCTTTGTGTCTGCTCTCCTGTGCAAATAAGCTCAATGCGCCGTCAGATACACAGCCACTGGAGCGTGTAGCACTCCGTGTCGAGTTTGGACATAAATCTGTGCAGATAAGCCAATGGTTTGCACACTGTTCCACCTTTACATCACATGCTTTCTCTGAGGTCTGAGGCTGAGCTTTCACCTGCCGGCTGTGGCTCCACACAAAGCCCTCATTGTGACCAGCTGGATTCCACCGGCTGAGATTAATACTCACACAGGCACAATGTCACAGATATACACAACCACTCGGCTTCGACTTAGCCTGCTAACAGGCTGTCAAACCAATAGTGTCAGTTTAAGCTGCTTAACCTGCTGCCATGTTGTTGTTCCAACTTATTCATTTTTTGGTTATTAGTTAATTAAATGGCTGAAAGACTGTGAATATTTGTAGTAAAAAAGTACAGAAGTAAAAATTGAAATAATAGCCACCTTATTCAAATGAAAATTAAAGGAGGCACGTTTTAAAATTCAACTGCCTACAAAATATGGGCAAATGCCGCCATCTGCTGGACAAAGGTAACATCAGCAATACTTAGAGGTGCCTTGAAAGTTGTTTAGTCATTTGAACGCTTCGTAAAATATTATATCCACAATATGAAATATCATTTTTAAAATAAATAAATGTAAAGAAACTGACTTAAAAACATATGTTGTCTCTATGCTGAAAAACATAATTTAAATAGTCAGAAACTTGTAAAATCTATTCTAAACAATTTTAACTGTATCTCATAAGCAGACACTTGTGCTATATAGTTTACTTTTTTCAGTTGTTTTAACAGATAATTAAATATATACATGAATGTACGTTTGCACATTTGTTAAGAAATAATATTTTCTGTATAAAATAAAAGGTACACGATTGTATTGTACCCATTTATGTGTAAATTTATTTCACTTGATTTTACACTGTAAATTTTAGGATCTTTGATAATACTGATGTTTGTGGTTATTTCACATTACTTAGGTATCATTGATCCTGTTAATTACTTTTTGTTTAATGTGACCTGATATTTCTTACTATGTTGAAGATAATTCTTTATGATGTTATTTGTTCAAAATAACGTTTTGAAAAAAGAAAAACTGAACACTTCATGGCAGCAAACAAGTTAATCTCCAAAAAAAGTGAATATTGTGTTGAAGTGTAAGATTTCTTGTCAGTCATCTCAGAAAGCGAATGGTTCGTTTTGTAGAACGTCATTACACACAGAGTAAAATATTTCAAGCTTTTAGTTTTTGCAGTTTTAATGATTGTGGTTTACTGTTAAAAAGAAAACAAAATTCAGTGTCTAAAAAAATACAATATCACATTAGACCAATCAAAAACAGGTATTTTGAGCACAAATGTCAGGTTTCTGAAATTTCTGCACACTCAATATTTAGTAGGGCTCCTTTTACATGGATTCCAGCATCAATCATGCAATCGCAGCATCTGATCTTTTGGATTAATTAGCTGATTAGGGCAAGGCACAATGAATTTCCAATAATTACCTTTTTCACAGTATTCAAATTTTCTGACATTCCATTTTGGGTTTTCATAATAATCATCAAATAAAAAAAGCAAAGACTTGTTTTCTATCACTTTACATAATTAATGTATGAGCTTCACGTTTTGAGAAGACTGCCAAGAAATAATGTACTTTTACACAAAGTGACACTACCTGGTATATAAGACGAGACTGATGACATCATGGACACCTTGTGTTGTCGTGTAGTTCCTAACGAATTTCTAACAATCCTAACAAATTCCTGAAAGTCCTAACAATTCCTACCAAAGTCGTAACCAATCCTAACAAAGTCCTAGTATTTTGCGTTCTACGTCATCACGTATGTCATGCGCAGTGACCTACGCGGAAAAAACGAATGTAGTTACTCCTCCGTCTCCTACTGTTTGACAACTGTTTAACCGAGGTAAAATTAGTATTTATGGTGGATATTTTATTTATATGGTGACTAGTTACTGTCCACCATAAAGAGATACTGTTGCTTGAATTATTATTCTAACATTTGCTGTAACTTGTACCGTTTTTAAAGATGACGAAGACAGAAAACCGGACTCTTACTGGGCTGGAGTCATGCAGCTCTAAGCTCAGGGCAAGTTCAGGTTTACCACAGGGAAGAGACCTGGAGCCAGTGGTGGAAGTCTGTTATCCAGCGGATAGACCATGTCCACTGACTTCATGTCCACTTTGTCTGACTTTCATGCAGAGCAATGTTGTGAACATTGTGGGAAAAAGGTCAAGGGTGCAGTTGGGTTACTTCATCACATTGAAGAAGGCCATGATCCACTACACCAAACATCACCATCTTTGCCAGTCCAATTTCTATCTTTCAAACCGCAACATGGGATACCAGCAACTTCACCCCTTAAACCAGCAGCATCTCCCCGGAAACCAGCAGCATCTCCCCGGTAACCAGCACCACTTCCCCAGAAACCAGCAGCACCTCCCCGGAAAACAGCACTTCAGCCACAACAGTGTGTTGCACCTGTGCAACAGCCCCAGCCAACTCCTTCAGTTGCTTCTTCACCTATTCCCCACCTTAGGCCTCCACAGGTGATTTGGGTCACCTTTCTTCCAAAGCAGTTTGTGCGGGTTATCAAGCCAGCAGACCAGGAGTGGATTGCACAGTCCCTTTACCACCCTACCGGATAGCTTAAGCAACAATTCTCCCAAAACTGGTTTCATCCTCCCAGTCTCCCAAAGATAATTACTCCACCTCCAGATCCAACAACCTACTTCAGGCAGCGGATGTTTTTATGGGCACCGATGCGGATGTGGGGAATTCCTTTAAAGCGTCATCAATGCAACACAAAAATGCATCATTCTGGAATATACACAAAGATCCGAGAAGTTATAGACCTTGATTCAAGGTATTATTTGATTGGGGGACACTATCCATGATGCAGTAAATGCATGATACCCGTTTGTCCATGGAGCACTGAGGTGCTAAATCAGTTAGACCCTGCCCATAGAAACACGTTTCTAGCCATTCTCACCACACAATTGGCTCTGGACAAAAGGTGTGTGACTCTGCTGAAGCCACGGACTGTTGGAAACAGCTCCAGTTATGTACAGCAAGCACTGGAAGAGCTGCACAGTGAGGAGTGGGCAAAACGCACCATTGAATATCTGTCTGACTGTGAGCTTCACAAGAAGAAGAGCTCCCTAACTCAGAGCCATGAAGTGGTCGACCAGAATCCACCAGAGTATATTCCCCTTCCTCTTGCACAGTGGTTTGAGACTCTGCATGCAAATGAAATACTCTGCCACTTGTCCGAGATGAAGGGTGTCATAACGTCGACATATGGAAGGATTCTAAAGCTTGACTCAACCAAAAAGGTATAGTAAAACATTTCTAAAAAATTCTCAATTCTGGTTAGAATTTGCACTCCAAATTCTAACCAGATAACAATGGTCTTTTTTTTTTTTTTTACCAAACAGACCACCAAGAAACTTGCAGGTGGAATTTCTGAGACCGCAACCTGGATGACCAACATCACCAACGAGTATGAGCAGGTTCTAAACTGTGTGCTGACCACAGGTGAAGGAGCAGGGTTGGAGGAACTGTGCCAGGGGATTGTGATGCGGTTCCACAATGCTAGGGAACCCGAGCCACATATCCTCTATGTCGAAGGAGACTGCTGCAGTCAATCAGGTTTGTAATTTTCAGACTTTGTTGTAATTCATTATAACATTTGTTTAAAATCCACAGTTTAAAATATGTCATGATCACTTTAATTATTGAAAGACTTTGTTTGGTTGCTGGATTATGTTCTATAGAGAATTCTGGGATGTAATTGTTGCTATAAAATCATATTTCCAGATTAGGCCTTGTCTTAGCTTGATTTACAGACCCTTTTCCATATTTTTCAGCATCTAAAAATGTTTTTAATTAATAAATCTGAAACAGTACTTGATTTTATACTTTAATCTACTTTATTTAAACCAGTGGTTCCCTAACCTGGTCCTCATGTACCCCTCCCCCTGCATGTTTTAAATGTCCTGCTTGCAAACAGCTTACTTAAATGATTAAAAGGCTTCTGCTACACTTGTTGAGAAACCAGTGGTTTAGACTATGTTATTTCTCTCTTTTTCTTCTGTGGCATTTTGGCCTTTTCCTTTGGTAAAAATATGGATTATCCAGTCAGATCAACCAGCAGTTCCAGGAAATTCTTTGAGATAACAAAGAAATGACTGTGTGTAAATCTGTACATATGTACCAATTTTTTTAAAGAGCCCCGGTGTGACTACAGAGGTTTTCCTGGATGGGAGGCAGTTGACAGCTTGGCAGAGAACCTTTTGAGCCTCAACAGGACAATAACTGCGTTGTCAACAACAGAGGTAGAAAATGTCTTGCAGCTGTATTCTAATCTGCATGCTATGGACAAGCAGCCCCCCAAATACACCTTAAAAAACAAGAAGAGCCTGTTATCAGGATCATGGAGGGCTTCCTGGAAACGAAGCGGCTCTGCACCTGGTCAGCAAGCAGCTGAAAGGTAACCTGTCCGATATTTGACACAATAGATAACTTGTTTATATATTCACTGATGATGAGGAGATTAATATGAGTTTGCTGAGCTCATCAAAATGAGAAGTACTTTTCTATTGCACTTCATTGCTGCTCCAATCAAATCAGTGTTAATGAACCTTTGTGTTTTTCTACTATTTGAATGACCCATTGTGACACAGACTCTTCATGGCCAGGCTGCCCAGAGACCTGACTCAGAGTGTCTGAGTGCATTTGCCTCAAACTGTTAAAAGAATATCAGCAAGCAAGAAACCGGCCAAAAGACAGCAAGGGAAAGGTTTTACCCATCCTGCAGTCTATTGTTCAAACATATTGCCACATTAAACAGCTGCTTGAGGACTCCCAGCCCATACAGGACAAGACCAACTTGTTGTTAGTCACCATCAACAATACCACTGTGTGTGCTTGGTAAGAAGTCCTTTATTTTCAACAGATATTGCACTTTAAAGATGGCTTTGAAAGGAAACAATTTATGTTTTTATCTTTCAGGCTACATGAGTGGCAGAAGAGAACAGAGAAGGACACTCTTCTCCAAGGTGTGAACCTTCCTCCAAAGGTGACCATGGCTGACGCCTCCTTCCCAGAAGCGAGACAGCTCCCCTCCATTCCTGTGGAACACGGACATAAAAGCATGGAGTTTAAGGAACCTGAAAACAGAGAAGGCGAGGCACTGATCAAGAAGACCTGTCCCCAGTTCTGATGGAGCTGGGGGAGAAGAAGCTGCCATCGGGTGTTGGAAAGGATTACGACC